>CM028135.1:946420000-946672500 GCA_016271365.2 Neoceratodus forsteri
ACATAAGGCAGTCCTAGTGGGGGGTAGGAGGAAGTAAGCTGTTGGTTAACTAGGATCTGCAGCTTATCTGTTAGGTAGGAAAATGGGCAGACTAGGTGGACCAAGCGGTCCTTATCTGCCGTCACATTCTATGTTTCTATGTTTCCTCCCCAGCCGCTGGGCTTAGCATTCACCCCCACCCGTTGATGAGCCCTCAGACCCTTGGACCCAGAACTTCTTACATTCCTCACCAGTCTCCTTCAAGATGCTGATAGAATAGAATCCTTCTTTCTAAAACTAGGGTACCACTTTCTCACTGCTCCCATAGCACACATCTTTAAGCTATCAATCACAACTGTTACTGTCCCTTCCTGCTGGAAAACAGTCTTTATATTACCCTTGTTTAAATTAGGAGACCCTAGTGATCTATATACTTACAGACCGATCTCCATTCTGCCCATGCTATCCAAGCTCCTAGTAAAATCGGTCAATAACCAGTTAAAGGAACACCTAGAAAAATCCAATTTATTTAACCCCCTTCAATCCGACTTTCAGCAAAACCATAGTACGGTGTCAGCCCTAGCCAAAGTGACTGATGATTGCTTCACTGTACTGGATAACAAGCACTTTACTGGAGCAGTCTTCTTAGACTTCAGCAAGACCTTCAACATGGTCGACCACAATATTCTGTTAAACACACTCAAAGATCTTGGTCTAAACAACTGCTCACTATAGTGGTTTACTAGCTACCTTTCTGGTAGGTTCCAGCCAATCAGAGCTAATGGACTCCTCTCCTCACCCACTCTGATAACTAGAGGCGTATCCCAGGAATCTATCCCTGGACCCGTTATTTTCAATATATATCAAATCCCTTAGTGACAACATCCACAACTCTAGACTCCACTTTTTCATGGATGATACTGCCCTGTACACTTCCAAACCCTCTCTGGCTGATGCTGTAACTGAACTCCAAACAGATTTTAAACAGCTGGAGTGCAACCTGATACGATCCAAATTACTGCTAAACACCAAGAAAACTAAAATTATGTATTTTTATTCCCGCATCTCCCTTCTTCTCATTTATAGGCCACACAGTCACCTATCATAACCTTATTAGGCGACTCAACCAAGCCAGCTGACCAGTTCAAAATACCTTGGGGTATGGTTAGAGAGCAAATATTCCTTTTCATGTCACATCTAATCCCTCGCTAAGAAGCTGAAAATACATCTCGGCTTTTTCTATAGAAACAAATCCCTCTTTCTATTAGACATTAGGAAAAGACTTGTCCAAGCCACCTCTCTCCCTCTACTTGACTACGCAGATATCACTTATAACAATAGCACAGCAACAAACCTTCAAAAGCTGGACACACTATTTCATCGCACAATCCAGTTCATAACCAACGCACCCCAAAGAACCCATCACTGTGCCCTCTACTCGGTGGTAGGCTGGACATCCTTGGCAGCAAGAAGGACACACCACACTAGTAACTGGGCTCTTAAAGCACTCCAGAACAACGTTCCCTCCTATATCACCTCCCTATTACACCGATACAACTGCACCTATGCTCTTAGAAAAAAATGCATACATTTTCTTTAAAGTGCCCAAATTCTGTACACTCTATGGCAAAGCTGTACTCAGTCATGTTATTCCATCCACTTGGAATAAACTCCAAGCAATACTAAAACTTCCTGAACCGATTTCCTTAAACACATTCAAAACTATGGCCAACAAAGCGCTTGCTGAAAGTCGCTATTGCCAAAATAGCAAGCAGTCCTTGCCACTGCCTAAATAGCAAGCAGTCCTTGCCATTGCCAAAATAGAAAGCCGTCCACCTAGTCCTCTCATTGTAGTCAATGTGATGATTGCTAATTTTTGACTACTTGTGTACATAGATCTTTGTTGTCCTATTTGTAAGGTATGACTGTGTACTTTTCTATATTGTAACTGATGCTTGCTTTGAGTATTTTTATATATTGTAACCGATGTTTGCTGTTCTAACAACTGGGGCTTCATTGAAAATGAGCTATGCTCAATTGAATACTTCCCTTATTCTTATGAATAAAAACGATTTACTACTTTACTACTACTACTAGTGGAGAACCCCTACAACCCTTAAAGCACTTGACTGTAAACTCTTGTTTATGTCCCACTCGTTTCCACCTTCCTGCCTGCTAGCCCAGCTCTCCGCTTTCTCCCTTCTTCCTGTTAAATCTGCTTCTTTAGCTCTGCATAAAAGTTAATTTATCTCAACTCTTACTGTACATCATTTACATGTGTCAAAACCAAACAGAATTCATGTACCGCAGCTGTGTTTTTCTGTACTATATGCTATTGTATTATTGTAACACTTTTGTATACTTGTACCAAGATGTCCAAACAGGACCTCTTTGTTAATGAGTGCACTCAGTGAAGTTTTTCTGCAAATAAACTTGAACTTGATTTGCTCAGCACACCCACCCAATAAAAAATGAAGACACAGTTTGGCCCTGTATTTCCTGTGGAGAGAATTGGTATTGATGTACCTGAATTACACTTCATCAGCTTTAGAAGCTATAGGTGCTATATAAACTTTTCAAATTTCATCACAACGGGATTCTGCAGAATTTCTGAACATTTGAATTCTGCGGAATTCTGTTACAAATGCAGTAGCATAACCATATTTTGTAGGGCTGTAGTGGGCATACCCCCTACAGGCCTCTTGCTATCAGAAAATGATTAATCATATTTCTTCTGACTGAACAACATGTTGGAGTTACAACACAGTTGCCTCCACGTCCATGAAGCACTCCGCTCACTGTATCCATTGGAAGTCACAGTGCACTATTATTTTTTTTGCTGTGTCAGCGGTCAAGGCGCAACACAGGACACTCCACCATGTCCAAGATGGCCACCAAACTGTATTGCACACAGGGGGAATCCACTAGTGCATATGCAGTAGAGAGCAGCAGCCATCTTGGACATGACGAATGTCTCATGTTCCGCCATAACCAGTTTTTTTAAATATGCATATCCCCCCACTCAACCCCCCTCCCAGAATCATCATAATGACACTGGGGTGCCCAATCCCCCAGTGTCGCAATTGTGCTCCACCGTGACTTTAACAAGTCCCCCAGTGTTGCAATTGTGCTCCTCCATGACTGTTTTATATATATGTCTTCTCTCCCAGCGGACTCCCCCCTCTCATCACCCACCACCATATCCCTCAAATCATAATGACACTGGGGATGCCCAGTCCCCCAGTGTCATGATCGTTTTCCGCCATGAACTTTCTTTTTCTAAATATATACATATATATTTTTTCTCCCTCCAACCAACCCTCTCTCTTAGCATCCCCCCCCCACCACACGCACACAGAAACACAACAGTGACACTGGGGATCACGATGAGGAATCCTTGGTCCTGTTGTTTTTTTTGCCTTGTAAGGCAGTATGGCGCAGTGGTTTAAGGCTCTGAGCTGCAAAGCTGGAGACATGGGTTTGAATCCCACAGCCCCCACTTGCATACTGTGTGACCCTAAGCAAGTCACTTAACTTCCTCGTGCTCCCAGGTTGCACCTGTAAACAAGCTTTCAGCTTAGTGTGTCTCACCTGGTAAAATAATTGGTAAAAATAAATAAATAAATAAATAATTGGTAAAAAAAAAAAAACCACTGTCAATGTCTTTTTCAGCCATTCCTGACTCCCCAACCAACTCTCCCACTCAGCACCCACCACCCTACACCCTCCCCAAGCCCTTACTTACACATTGGGGTCCAACGCTGTAATCCTCTCTGGACCATAGGCACATCTTCACTTTTCAAAGCCATACCGCAAACTGAAAAACAAGTATGCAGTTCAATGTATTTCAATGGAGTTTTGAACTTAGTGGCACAACTTGGTGATCTTGTACCCAAATTTTCAATATGCCTTTGTTGTCCCACCCCCACCCCATGAACAATTGCACTGACAGGCAAATCTGTACTGAAAGATGATTTTGCTGTCCCTGTGCAAAATCATCTTTTGGGCAGGAGTTGAAAATGTTGTCTGCATTGTTCATGAGATGGGGTCATAAGAAGGCTATGATGAAAATTTGGTGTAAAAATATTACAAAACAAAGTTATGAACCTACATTGAATTTTTTGAACGCAGACTCATAACTTTGTTAAATTTCAATATTTTTACACCAAATTTACAATATAGCCATATCTTAACAGCACCTCATGAATGTGACAGCTGTAATTTTTTAAATCCTGGCCAAAATATGTTTTACATTCTAAAAGCTGATTTTGCGGTCCCTGCATGAAATCACCTTTCGGACAGGAGTTGAATATTTTCTCTGCCCTTTTTCATGAGGCTGAGTTATAAGAGGCTATTTTTTACATTTTGTGAGATATATATATTAGAGGCAAAAAAAATCCATTTAATTCATCAGTTAGGGTTGTTCCACAGCGAAAAAAAGCTAGGAAATTCGGGGTTAGGGTTGAAAGCCCCCCTTGGACCCCCCAGCCACCCCACAGGCGGCATCGAGTGCGCTGGGGTCATTGCTAACTCTCACCCATCACAGTGAAAGAAGCTGAGGTATGGGAGAATGGGGTGAGATTTAGGACCAGCGACCCCAGCGCGATGCCAGTTGTGGGGGTGGGCTGGGGGGTCAGGGCTTTCAACCCTAATCAGAATTTCCTAGCTTTTTTCGCCATGGAACAACCCTAACTGATGCATTAAACTGAGTTTTTTGGCTCTAATTTCCCTTCTTTTTGAGAATGAGGATGATAAATAATGAAAGGAATGCAGTGGCAGCAGCACCGGGTCCTTTGGGCCCCACACTCCCGCCACGTGATGTCTTGTTACACAATAACAGGAACTGCAAAGCAAATGCAAGCGGCAATGGTAATGCACATGGCAAAGCAAACGTAAATGGCAAAGCAAACGTTAATATAAACACAAGGGTAAAGTGACACCGAAGCAAACAGTTATGTAAATGGAGAGCATTAAACAGAACTGCATACAGAACGCAACTGGTAACACACACATTCACGGTACCACAATTGTAAATGCAAATGGTAACAGTAACACCAACAATAACACCAAAGTAAACAGAAACACAAGCACGTACGAAAACGCAAACCGTAACGCACACACTCACAGAACCACAGTTGTAAATGCAAATGGTTATGGTAACAGTAACAATAAAACCAATAAAAACAGAAACGCAAGCACATAGGAAAACGCAAACTGTTACACATAAGGTCATAGTGCCACAATAGTAAACGTAAATTGTAACAGTAACAGTAAAGCCAACAGAAACAGAAATGCAAGCACCTATGAAAATGCAAACCGTTAAGCACACGGTGGCGTAGACGGGAATGGTGATTCGAATGGCAACAGAGGAGCAACTGGAAATGCTAACTGTCATAGTAACAAAAGGGCACACCCTTCTTTTCCCCAAAAACTGCATTAAAAAACAAATTGAAAACAAAGAATGTATGCATTATAAATGACTTCGGAGCAGAAAAGTACAACTTGGAATACTAAATTGCTTATATCTCAGGAACCGTACGATGTAGGGAAAAAAATTAAAATGTTGTATGAATCGCTACTCTCCTGGCTAGGTTTGTGCTTAGCCCCCATTTGGGGGGACTAATCATTTTCTTGACAAAAAGTCTGTATCTCACACTGTTTCTGAGATACGGGCACTGAAAGACGTGACGGACTCCATAATGTTATCCTATGGGAAAAATTGTCAACTTCAGAGTGTTGTCACTTTGCCACCCTGTAATATTTTTTCTCCAAACCACCAAAAGGCACATTTGTAGGATGTTGGCTTTCTTCCCTCCAAATTTCAGCCCAAAAGACCAAACCGTTATTTTCCAGCAGAGCGGTAAAGAATTCCTGTAATATGGCGGACGCTGTAATGTTGTCCTATGGGGAAAAGCTCCAACTTCGTAGTGCCATAACTTTGCCACCCTATAATATTTTTTGACCAATCAAAAGAAAGGCACATCTGTGGGATGTTGCCTTTCTTTATTCCAAATTTCAAGTAAAAAGACCAAACCATTTCCGAGAAATTCAATGTCAAAGATTGGCAAACTTTCCCTATCTATTCCATTACAAAAAATCTGGCCATCTTGTCCCTATTTTGCAGTCAAAGATCACGATCAAAGAATTTCATGATCAAAGAATTTGCAGGTTCATGAACAAAGAACAAAAAATGTAATAAATCAAAAAATAGAAGTAATTGCAGTAAACCACCACCATGGTTCAACAGAACAAAAGCCCTGAGTAAAACATAGAAACAATAGGAATTTGGCCAGATAAGGACCGCTTATTTACCAGTCTGCCCATTTCCTACCTGATGGATAAGCTGCAGATCCTAGTTAACCAGCAGCCTACTTCTTCCTACCCCACCCTAGAATTGCCTTATGACTGACTGTCCCATGCATGTTGAATTCCACCACTGTTTTTGACTCCACAACCTCCTCTGAGCTGTTCCATACATCCACAACCCTCTCTGTGAAAAATACTTCCTTAAATTACCTCTGAGCTGCCTCCCTTCTATCTTCAAATTGTGCCCCTTGTTCTTGCACCTCTTTTTTTGAAAGATGCTACCCTCTTGGACTTTGTTGATTCCTTGAGGTACTTGAAAGTTTCTATCATGTCCCCCTCCCTCCTTTCCTCGAGGCTATACATATTAAGCTCCTTAAGTCTCTCTTCATATGTTTCTCCGTGCAGACCCTGCACCATTTTAGTTGCCTTCCTCTGGACAGCTTCCATCCTGTCTATGTCTTTGTGGAGATTGGGTCTCCAGAACTGCACGCAGTACTCCAGATGTGGTCTCACCAGCTGTCTGTACAGAGGGATAATAACTTCTTGTTTTCTGCTGGTGATGCCTCTCCCTATGCATCCCAGTATCCCCCCAGCCAATTTAACCCACCCTCATTTGACTTCCTAGGACACCCCTGGGCTGAGAAAATTTGATTTTTAATTGGGCCATTTTGTCCCTCACTCGTGATGCAAGATCGCGATCAAAGAATCTCACGATCAAAGAATTTGCAGCCTCACGATCAAAGATGGCCCTGCCTCCATTCCAGCCTTGCCAAGGGCTTAAGTAAGCTATCAGTCCTCTTTAACGCACTTGGTACTGCCCTCCCAACCCCCCAAACACACACACACCATACTGGACAAAGCCCTCTGGAGCTGTTCCCCCATCACAGCCCCCCTGCTTCACTATCCCCCACCTCTCGCTCTCTCGCGGTTGGTTTCAAACCCAATCCCCTTGTTTTACTGTCACCCAGCCTCTCACCATCTGGGATAGCATTAAACCCTATGCAGTTACTCTTCCATAGTCTATCAACGGATTTGGAGGTTTCCAAGGGTGTGCTACCTAAGGCAACCGATTAGAAATAGCTTAGTATTCAATTACAACTGCTCAGTTTTTTTTCTCCTATTTGTCTAATTGTCATGTAATCACTCTTTAATGCCTAATGATCAGGCCTCTGTAACCACTGAATATGTGTATTGTCTTATTGTCCACCCTGACATGGAACCTTTGTAAACGAGCTCACGCTCAAAGGTCTTTCCAAAATACTAATTAAACAATTAAAAGAATTTGCAGCCTCATGAACAAAGAATAAAAAATGTAATAAATCAAAAAATTTAAGGAATTATAGTAATCCACCACCAGGGTTCGACAGAATGAAGCCCCCTGAGTAAAATCCACCCTCATTTGACTTCCTAGGGCATCCATGGGCTGAGAAAAAAATTTTTTAAATTCAGCCATCTCGTCCCTCGCTCACGATGCAAGATCGCAATCAAAGAATTTGTAGCCTCACGATCAAAGAATTTGCAGCCTCACGATCAAAAAATAAAAAATGGTGAAAAGTGATTTATTCACCGATTTGAATGAAACCAAGGGCATGGTTCGACAGAACGGACCCTCCTGAGGAAAACAAGCCCTCATTTGTGTCCCTAGCCCACCCCTGAGCCGAGATATTAGTGTTTTAGGTCACGATGCAAGATCGCAATCAAAGAATTTGCAGGTTCGCAATCAAAGATCATTAGCGAGCTGCGAATTAAGATTTTAAAAGCTTATAACTCTATTTGTGACCGATATGGATGGAACCAAAGCCATGGCTCGATAGACCAGGGTCCCCTGAGTAAAACCCATCAAAGTTTTACTTCAGAAGTGACCCCTGAGCCGAGATATTTGTGTTTGTGTGATTCGAAAACTGAAAACAAGATGGCAGACCTCACAGTCAAAGAATTTTGAAAATTCCTTGGGAACAAAGATTCTTGAACTGTGAGGCAGCAAATTCTTTGATCGCCAAGTGAGACCAGATGGCCAGAACCCCCATTCTTTGGTCGCAAGACATACATATAAATCTTCCCATTGACTTATAATGGGAACTTAAAAGTGCCATAACTTTTGAATGCCTTAATAATTTTTCACCAAACAAAAAGCGGCATGTTTGGCCACCAAAGCTCTTTCAAATGAGCCATCCTGCAGAGTGACACACCACACAACGGCTGTGCAGGACCACATTAAAAATGCCAAAAGGTGCCTCCAAAAATGGATCATTTTGCATTTTTCAGTGCTTTCGTACATGAAGACTAGCACTCCAACACAAATGCTTATCAAGAGATCTAGTGTGCCCCAACGCGTGTACCAAATTTCAGGCAACTCCATTGAATGGGTCCAAAGTTATTAACATCCAAACTTTTGACTTTAGTATGTAACTGCCTACTCAACCCTAACTATATGACCGTGCCACTATAATATATGTAATAGATAAACCACTCTTAGGTATGCGGTCATGCTCTGATATACGCATGCCTTGGTATGGGTATGCAGGGCCAGGCTATAGGCAGGCATACATCAGAGCGCAACCACACATCCTAGAGTGGTTATCTATCTTATAAAATGGTAAAATAGTTTTTGGGGGTAAAAGTGCAGGTGTCTTGATTAGTGCTCTGATATACATGGTCATGTGATGCTCGTGCTCAAATAATAGAGCAGCAATTTCCCTACCCATTTTATAAATATATATATATATTTATATATATATAGGATACATGATGGCAGGAGTGGGATATGGAAAATATTCTCACTCCTGCAAAGTGAGCTGTGTATTCTCACAAGTGCCGAGTGAAAATACACAGCTCACGAGTGAGTGAGAATATTTTCCATATCCCATGATATGCCCATCATGTGTGCGATTTATACAATAGGTGTGAGTGCTTTAGGAACATTTTTTTCTGATTCTGTGCATTTCCTGCTCATTCTTTGTGTGTTCTGAATGGACTGGGAGTGAGGAACACAGCTGACAGTGTTTTGCAAAGCTAATTGAGTTAGTCAGAGGCTCACTGAGAAAGATAAATTGCTGCAGGTAGCACTGAGAAACAGAAAGCACTTTGTGAAAGAGTTTCATTTAGAATTCAGGTTATTTTGAAGCTGAGATCAGCACAGTAATGGGCTAGGAAAGTCAGAAACACAATGGGACATGGGTGAGAGTTATTTGCAAAGCTAATTGAGTAAGTTGCAACTTCAGTGGGAAAAGATAAGAGCAAACTTGAGGCAGTGTAGCACAGTGGTTTAAGGTTCCGAGCTGCAAACCTGGAGACCTGGGTTTGAATCCCACAGCCCCCACTTGCATACTGTGTGATCCTGAGCAAGTCACTTAACTTTCTTGTGCTCCCAGGTTGCACCTGTAAAGAAGCTTTCAGCCTAGTGCGTCTCTCTCTCTCCCCTGGTAAAAGATAGAGTGTTTTCTGAAGCAGTTGCCTTTAGAGTGCAAGCTGCAGTGCGGTTATTTTCACTCTGGTGACATCAGCAGAGTATGGATAAATGTCATCTTCAGGTTTTATTCTCACGGCAGTGGATATAATACAGGATATCCTACTGAGAAAGCTGTCACCCCGTGGTATAAAAAATATATGTATGAGGCTATGCTGAATTTTGGAAACACAGGCTCGTAACTTTGCTATTATTTTTACCCCAAATTTCTCATATAGCTATTTCTTTACAGTGCCTTATGAATGTGACAGCTGTTATTTTTCCAACTCCTGCCCCAAATATATTTTACATCCTGAAAGTTGATTTCACAGTCCCTGAGTAAAATCACTTTTGTGCCAGGAGTTGAACATTTTCTCTGTCCCACTTCATGAGGCTGGGTCATTACAAGGCTATGTTGCAAATTTGGTGAACAAATATAAAACATACTAATTTTCAATAGTATTACCCCAAATCCCTCAACTGCAGCCCTATCAGCTCTGACCAGAGTTTGTTTAGAAACAGTAGCTGTTCCACTTTACATCTGGACCTGGACATGCAGAAACATTCTTAAATAATAATGGAGACTAAAAATTGAAGGCCAACAGGAGCTTCTTTTACTCTTCATTTAATTTTTTTCTGTTATTTCCATTTGAGATCCACATATGATGTAATATTGTGCAATGAGGAAAATCTGTGTTTGGTATCTGGAGTACTATTTGTGAACTGAGTTGTTTTATAATTGTGTTTAAATTAAACCCTTAAATTCTCCTTTTCTTTTCTATTCTAATTGCTCTACCTTTCTTTTCCACAAATCCCTTCCCCCCCTTTCTATCCCTGATTCAACACTATTTGCTATTTCTTGTATCTTACTTCTTTAATCTGTCTTTTTGAGCAGTCATTCTGTGACAGGGTGCCCCATCATGAGATTGATCCTAGTCCCATGGTACTGAAGGCTTAGTAGCCTGAACAAGGGTGCTCCAATGCAGGATAAAGAAGTATTTTAAATGAGCACTGGTGGTTTGGAGCTACAACGTGCCCCAAACCAGGAGGGGTGTTTGTGAGCAAATTGTGGCACTGGCTCCCGAACAGGGAAAGGATAGTGGAACTGGGTACATTGGTAAAATCAAGGGCCCCCTGTAGTCCTTTAAAAAATGAAAGAAAGGACTCTTGAACAAGAAAGTCCTAAAGCAGGGGTCCCATTTCAAAATAAAGTGTTTTGGGGGTTTGAGGAAGAAGTATAGGGCTAATAAAAGCCCCAAAGAAAAATGGGCCCAAATGAAAAGTGAAGCCTATGGGCCAACATTTCACCTTCAGTCAAGAGAAAGCTGCACTTGAGAATACAGTAGTTGTGCCATGCAGCGTTTCTATATAGCAGCACAGAAGAAAATAATAGGGCTTGCTATTTGAAATAAGGCCTTTGGGCTGTGTGGTTTCTAAATCTAATAAAACATGTTTTGAGGTTATGAAATATAAGTAGAGTCTCTAAGGTGCCCTTCCCTTTGCAGTAAGCCCTGTAAGAAGTGTTTGGAGGGCTGTTTCTTGCAAACAAACATAAAGAGTTTTTTTTTTTTACAAATAAAGATAAAGGGCTGAAAGCTGCAGGGATATACATAAGCAGCCTAGCCCTTCCTATTAAAACAAGTAAGGGAGTTAGTACCTTTGTTTCAAGGGTCCTTCTCTGTAGGTTCTGCTGGTAGACTGTAACTAACACAGGAAGGAAGCCAAAGGCCTAGTGTCTTACCTGACTGCAGGAATGCATGTGGGATTTTCTTAAGGAAGCAGCGCCCTCTGCTGTCCCCTTTTTATACCACTCCACCTGTCAATCAAGAGTAACTAAGGAGTGTACAATTTTTTCTAACTGAAGGGTTGGCAACCTCTGTCACAAAAGATAATATATGAAGACACAAATCCCAGAACAGAAACGAGTGCAAGTGTGGTGGCCACTACAACTGGTATTCCACATAAATTTATGCATGCTTCAAAATCCCTTGTGTGGGACTTCTTTTATTAGTGATCCAAAAGATGACACTGTGCCAATATGCCATCTTTGTCAGGCTCCAGTAAGCTGTGGCAAGAAAGGGTCTCGCGTTGGCACAGGTGGACAGCATACCCATCTTAAAGTCAAACATATGGCTAGGTGGCAAACAAATCAGCGGAAAGTGTCTGCAGGTGGTTTGGGAGGTAGAGATGAGGCAGCGGATATTGTGGCAAAAAAGACAGTTGAGGAGGTGGTCAGTAGTACCCCTGAAAGTGTGAAATCACTGATGAGCAGCAGAAGAAGCAGCAGAAACATCAACCTGAAAAAACTCTCAGCCATGTCACAAGCTTCTTGGCATCATCTCCATCTCCTCCAAGAAACATGGTACCCACATAAAACTGTTCCCAGAAAGCACCCACCCAAAAATAATCCAGCCAACTATTACTAGCGTTCTATCTAGGTAGTGTAAATTCTCCCTAATCATTCTGTGACCAAGGAGTTGAATGCTACCACAGAAGAGATGATTGCTATTGATCTTCTTCCATTTTCTTTTGTGGAAAATGCTGGTTTCCTTCACTGAACCACTGGCACAGTACATGGACTCCTTTATCAGTAGTGTTGCACAGGGAACTAGATCTTACCTTAGAGACACAATGCAGTTTCTAGAGTTTGTTCAAGAGATGGCAGTAGAGGAGCAGTGGTTGTTGGTGACTTTGGATATTCAGTCCATGTACACCAACATCTCTCACGATGAGGAACTGGATGCATTAAGAATTTCATTAAGTGAAAATACAAAATATACCACTGAATTTATAGAATTTTTGGTACATTTGACTGCGATTGTTCTGACTAAAAATGTATTCTTGTTTGAACAAGTGGTGTATCATCAAATTAAGGGAACAGCCATGGGGCCGCAATGGCCCCCAATTATGTCACTATTTATTTGTCGGAATGGGAAAAATCATCTATTTATGATCGTAACCAGAATAAGTACTTTGATTCCCTTATTTTTTTATAAATGTTATTTGGATGATATTTTTATCATTTGGCAAGGTAGTCAGGATGAACTAACTTGGTTTGTTCAATATTTGGAAATGACAAACAATAACCTACATTTTACAGTAACAGCTAGCCTAACTGAGGTATCATTTCTGGATGTTTCAGTTAAGAAAGATGGGGAGGAGGGTTTGAGTACTGACTCCTATAGAAAACCTACAGACAAAAATGGTTTATTACGTTTTTCAAGCTGCCATCCCAAGCATGTGGCAACTAATATACCACTAGGTCAATTTATGAGAACAAAAAGAAATTGCAGCACTGAAAATGGCTATCAAGAGAACTGTACTATGTTAATAGATTTAAAAATAGGGGATATAGTAAACAGTGTATACAACAGGCAAAAACAAAGGACGACTCTATGTCTAGAGAAAGTTTGTTGGTAGTAAAAGACAGAAAAGGGAATAATGAATCTAAACATTCGGATTGTAACTCTGTTACTATTTTAACACACAGGCAAAGGAGATTGAAAATGTAATTAAAAGGAACTGGCATATTGTGTGTTTGGAACCAAGTCTGGAGAAACTTGTAGAGAAGGGACCCCACTTTTCCTATCAAAAAAACAAAAACCTGAAGGACATTCTTATGCATAGCTGGAGTGGAACATCAATGGTGGAAAATGAATCTAGGTTGCCAAAGGGGAACTATAAATGTGGAAACTGTGCTGCATGTAATTATATGGGCATGGGGAGAAGTGTAATTATGCCACATTCTGGAGAAAAAATATGGCCAAATGCTTTTATCTCATGTAGTACAGAGGCTATTGTTTACATTGCTATATGCACATGCAAATGCTTTTATATTGGTAAAACAGGAAGTTTAAAACTAGGATTTTTGAACATCTAAGACATATTAATATGGCTTCACTCAAAAATGCATTGGCAAATCATGTTTGTTTAAAGGAAGACAAACATGTATTTAAATTGTTTGGATTGGAGAAAGTGTGCAATAGTATACGAGGGGGAGACTTGGACAACAAACTTATATGCAGAGAAACTTATTGTCAGTTTAAATTAAGAGCTGGAACTTTTCCAGGGTTAAATGGGCATTTTCATTTGGCTCCATATCTAAAGAAAAGACAATGCAACAGCCTGATTTGCCATGCCTTTCTGCATTTTATTGGTGTCCTGCATTTTTTGTATTATTTAGATTGCAGTATGACAACGTATATAGGACTTATAATTCTATTCTGTTTGTGACAGCATCATTTGACGTATCATAGCTTGAAGCCTTTAGGCTGGTCTCTATTGGCCTGTGTGTTATTCAACATTGGTAACTTTTGTGAACTTAATTTTTTACAACATCATTAGTATCCTATTTAAGGAGTTTATCTTATGGGCTTGAAAAGGACTCTGACTGTTCTAATTGTTAAAGTGGATTGGATAACTAACAAGGACAGCACTAAGTGATTTTAAATACCCACATGTATGCGTGCTTTTTATGCGTTATCACGGGTGTTTCTTAATTGGTTTCAAATAATTGGATAATTATGACTGCAATACTATATAAAGCATGTTCTTGTGTAATCAATTTATCTTGATAAAGCGTCACGTGCAATGCGAAACGTAGATCTTTTGTGAGGGGTGCTGCTGGATGTAATACAATTGCTGCTTTTATCTTTTACAACAGTGTTCTGTTGTTTCTGTGAAGTTTGTGAGCGAGCCGAGGGTTTTTTCATTTTCTACTGTGCCAATATGCCATCTTTGTCAGGCTCCAATAAGCTTTGGCAAGAAAGGGTCTCGTGTTAGCACAGGTGGACAGCATACCCATCTTAAAGTCGAACATATGGCTAGGTGGCAAACAAATCAGCGGAACGTGTCTACAAGTGGTTTTGGAGGTAGAGATGAGGCAGTGGATATTGTGGCAAAAAAGACAGTTGAGGAGGTGGTCAGTAGTACCCCTGAAAGTGTGAAATCACTGATGAGCAGCAGAAGAAGCAGAAACATCACCCTGACAAAACCCCTCAGCTACAGTCACATGTTTCTTGGCATCGTCTCCATCTCTGACATCCTACAGGCAACATGGTACCCACACAAAACTGTTCCCAGAAATCACCCACCCAAAAATAATCCAGTCAGCTATTACTATCATTCTATCTAGGCAGTGTAAATTCCCCCTAATCATTCAGTGACCAGGGAGTTGAATGCTACCACAGAAGAGATGATTGCTATTGATCTTCCATTTTCTTCTGTGGAAAATGCTTGTTTCCTTCACTTTATGTCCACAGTGTGCCCCAAGTGGAAAGTGCCATCCAGGACCTACTTTTCACAACAGGCAATTCCTCAACCGAGGGATGTATTTGAAAAATAAGTTTCACGTCCTGCAGCATTCCTCCAGTTCATACATCCATCTTACCACAGATATGTGCGGCAGTGGGCCAACAGCTGCTAGTTCATTTATGTCCGTAACAGCATACTGGGTAAAACTGAAGGGGACGTTCATTACCTTGGCAGCAAATGCAAGTGACCTAATGTAATGGAAGCTACAAGCTTGGAATTCGCAAGCATGCAACACAGCCTATGAGGAGACTGCTTGATTCGCACACTGGGGACAGCATTTTGGCATCAGTACAAGAGGAGACTGACACTTGGTTGAACCTATTATCCTTAAAGGCAGACTTCATAGCCAGTCACAGTGGTGTAAAGGTTGTCAAGGCTATTAGTGATGGGTGGTTTCTTAGGGTACCCTGCTTTGCACACAGTCTAAACCTGGCTGTGCAAGAGTTCTTGTCATAATCTGAGGTTAAAGTGCTCACCCTGTGCTGTCAAATTTGAGGCCATTTTGCACAGTTTGGAAAGGCCAGGGACCAATTATGTGCACTGCAATTAAAAAATGGCCTGCCTCAACACCAATTAAAGCAGGAGGCTGTCACATGGTAGAATTCGACCCTGTATATGCTGCTTCATACAAGCCATGGCAGTTCTGGAGCTTCTATGTCGCTGACAACAGAAAGTACAGTTACGTGAGAACTTACCGTAATAGTAGATCTTTGAGAGGAGCTCTTGCAGCAGGCTATTACCATTAGGACTAATGCTGCAGGCCTTAGGACCCACCAGAAAAAAACTTTTCTAGCAATACCCAGCAGGGCCCCCTCCCCCCCCGACGTCAGTCATGCCATAAAAGGGGGCAGTCTCTAGCTCCTCCTCAGTTCACCTGCTGAGGACCCGTGAACAGATCCCAGTAAGCGAACCAGGAGAAGCGTGCCCCAGTCATTCAGAAACTCTCCAGGGGAAAGGAGGGCGGGAAAGCAGCGCCTGCTGAAAGAGCTCCTCTTGAAGATCTACTGTTACAGTAAGTTCTTACGTAACTGTACTATCTTACTCTGCGGGGGAGCTCTTGCAGCAGGCTATTACCATTAGGACTGAATCCCAAGCAGTCCTGTGCTAAGAGGGTGACAAGCCCCAGGAGGAGGAGGATGACAGGAACTAGTACAATGGCATTGCCTAAACAGGCAGGGAGCCAGCACATCAGAACAACAGTCCTTGAAGGACCACCAGGCCGAAACTGGCTCGGCGCCTGGAAACAATGTCCAGGCTGTAATGCCTGACAAAAGTGTGTACTGAACTCCAAGTAGCTGCTGCAAAAATGTCTTGGATAGAGACATTTTTTAAAGAAACGAAGGATGTAGAAACTCCTCTGGTAGAATAACCACTCCCAGTAGGGGTTTGTTGTACTTACTGTAACAAGTTAAAGTTTATTAGAAGACTATGCAGTGGACTAGCCACTGAGATACAGTCTGTTTAGACACCGGTTTGCGGTGTGCTGCTGTACGCTTCAGGTAGCACCTCAGCGCCCTGTGGACATCCAAGGTGTGTAAGAGACCTTCTCCCCAGTTGGAATTCATTGAATAATAGACTGGAAGGTCATCTGACTGGTTGAGAGTAAATTCAGAAACCACCTTGGGTAGAAAAAACAGGTTACTCACTTGTAACAGTAGTTCTAGGAGTGATATATGTTGTTCATCCACACTTATTGGCATGTCCCTTGCCCCTTTAAATTTTGCCGGAAGTCTTCAAGCTGGCTCCTCCCACCCACCCGGGTGGTATTTACCTTGGCTCCGCCCCATGACACCAGATCTTAGCCCGCTGGAAGTCAGGTTGTGTGTGTCCACTGCTGGGGAGGTCGGGTGGGTCCGTGTGGATGAACAACATATACCACTCCTAGAACTACTGTTATAGGTGAGTAACCTGTTTTTCTAGAATCGTGGATATGTTGTTCATCCACACTTATTGGTAGACTCCTAGCAGTTCTCTGGGAGGAGGGAGGCAAGGCGCACACCTCCTACTTAGGGAACAGAGATTTGAGAACTGAGGTCCCAAAACCAGCATCCCTGCGTGACTCAAGGCTGATGTGGTAATGGGTAATGAAGGTGTTTGCTGACTTCCAGGTAGCAGTCAGACAGATTTCCTGGATAGGGATGTCCCTGGAAGCAGCCACCAATGCAGCAGTATGGCAGGTAGAATGAGTTCTTATCCCTCTGGGAGGCTCCATGCCTGCCAACTCGTAGCATAGACCTATGCATGATGTAATCCATCTTGCTATGGTCCATTTGGCTGCAGGCCTACCAGAAGCAGCTTCAGCGTAGGTGACAAAAAGCTTGAGAACCTCTCCATGAATTTCTGCCATCCTCTCCTTGTAATAGGAGAGAGCACGTCTCAGGTCCAAAGTATGGAGCCTGTACTCAGCCTCTGAGGTGTAATTAGGGCAGTATACTGGCAGAGTCAACACCTGGTTAAGGTGAAACTCTGACACCACCTTCGGAAGGAATTTCAGGTGTAGGCGCAGGACAACTTTGTCCCTGTGGAAGACCAGGTAAGGAGAGTCTACCAAAAGGCCCTGGAGTTCCCTTGTCCTTCTGGCAGATGTGATAGCCACCAGGAAGGCCGTCTTTCACAAGTGTGATGGCTCACACTTGTGCACTGGTTCGAATGGCTTGCCCATGAGCTTTGCCAGTAAAAGCAGTAGATCCCATGGAGGTGGAGGTTCACGCACCAGAGGGGATATGTGATCCAGGCCTTTGAAAAAGTGCCTGACCACTGTCTCCTGCACCAATGTCAGCTGACCAGCCCATGCCTGGTAAGCAGAAATGGCTGCCAGGTGCACCCTAAGGGTCAATGACTGTAGACCCCCTTTGGAGAGAGACCAAAGGTAGTCGAGAATGTTAGCCACAGAACAGGATAAGGGGTCCAGACCCTTATCCTGACACCAAATGGAAAATCTTTTCCATTTGAAGGCGTAACATTTCCTGGTCGATTCCTTTCTAGATGCCTCCACCATGGTGTAGACACCTTTGGAAAGACCCAAAGCCTGGAACTGTAGCCTCTCAGGTACCAGGCTGTGAGGTGCAGGGATTGAAGGTCCAGATGGAAGACCGTCCCCTGGTTCAGAGATATCAGGTCCGGGCATGTACAAAGCTGCTCCGAGGGCCTGCAGCTGAGGCTGAGGAGATCTGGATACCAGAACTGGTGCGGCCAGTCTGGGGCTACCAGAATCACCTTCACCTTGTCCCTCCTCACCTTGAGTAACACCTTGTGGATCAAGGGAAATGGAGGGAAGACATAGAGGAGGCCTGGGGTCCACGATCTCAAGAAGGCATCCCCCTGCGGTGAGCTCTGCTGAGAGGGGTGGGCATGAAACAGCCTCAGCTTGGTGTTTTCCCTGGAGACAAACAGGTCCACTATCAGTTTGCCCCAATGGGAGAACAGGCTGTAAGCTACCTCCAGGCTGTAAGCTACCTCTGGATGGAGAGACCACTCGTGGGATGTCTGGCTTAAGCGGCTGAGAGCATACGCCAGCTGGTTCGAGGCTCCTGCCACATGGAGGGTGAAGAGATCCACCTCCAACCGGCCTACAAGGGTCCAGATGCAGAGCGCCTCATTGCATAGCAGATGGGAGTGCATGCAGCCCTGCTTGTTGAGGTAGTACATGGTTGTGGTATTGTCTATCTGGACTTGAACCATTTGACCCCAGAGCTGAGGAGCGAAAGCGGACAGTGCCAGTCTGACTGCTCTGAGCTCCAACAGGTTGATGTGGCATCAGGACTCCTCGGGGGTCCAGAGGCCCATGGGCCCTGTTGTCCCCCATGTGGGCTCCCCAGCCCATGAGAGAGGCATTGGTCGTAAGAACGACCATCGGCTCGGGGCAGACAAATGGGATCCCTTCCTGCAACTGGTCTGGGGTGGTCCACCATTGGAGAGCATCCCTCATCTTCTGGGTTACAGTGATCAGCTGGTCGAAATGACTGTGAAGCTGAGTTCACTGGGTGACCAGCTCCCATTGGAGGCGGTGCATGTGCAACCGGGCCCAATGGACCACTGAGGTGCACACCGCCATTTAACCCAGAAGGCACAGAAAGTCCTGGGCAGGGCGCAAGTCCCCAACCAGAAATGATTGGGCAAAGGAAGAGAGAACCTCTGCCCTGTCCACCAGGAGCTGAGCTCTGCCCCGATGAAGCCCATCACCTGAGAAGGCATGAGTTCTGACTTGGCCTCGTTGATCAGGAGGCCGAGCTGGAAGCAGGTCTGGAGGGCCAGATCCCTGGACCTCTCCACCTCCTGTTGGGTGGAACCTGCCAGGAGCCAATCATTGAGGTGTGGGGTCAATTATGAGCTCCCGACGCCAGAGATGGTCCGTTACCACTGCAATGCATTTGAAGACCCATGGGGCCAATGACAGGCCAAATGGCATGGCTCGGAACTCATACAGGGTCCCTTTGACCCTGAAGCAGAGGAACCGCTGATGGGACAGACGGATTGGGACATGAAAGAACGCATCCTGCAGATCCAGTGAACAGAACCACATGTTTCGCTCCAGAGATGGTATGATCTGGTTCAGAGTTACCATTTGGAAGGTGCGAAACCCGAGATATTGATTCAGGTCGTGGAGATCTAGGATGGGGCGCCAACACCGCCCTCCGCTTGGGCACCAGGAAGTACCTGGACACGAAGCCTGGGTCTGTAGGAGTATCCGGCACTGGAGCTACCACCTCCTTGAAGAGGAACTGAGCAATGTTGTCTCAAAGAGCTGACTGGGTGTGTGCAGAAATCCATTCTTCCCGAGGGGCGCGGGCTCAGCTGGGAGGGTACTGCTCAAATTCTAGAGGCAGTCCCTGACCGACCACTTCGAGAATCCACCTGTCCGTAGTGATAGCAGACCAGGCAGAAAGGAAGTGGCAGAGCCAGACCCCACAGGAAGACCCAGAGCTAGCGTGACAGGAATAGGGGTGGCAACCCCCAACCTATCACTGAGCAGGCTTGAAGGAGGAGGAGGCTCCAGGACCTGTACCTCGGCCTCCTCTGCAGGCCTGTTGGGGTCCAGGCTTGGGCCAAGGGTGCCAAGCTTGAGCCTGCTACTGATGCTGATGCTGCTGTCCTCTCTGGTAGGAGGATTGCTGAACCGCAGGGGAAGAGTGCCGAAAGAGCTTCTTCTTTTTCTTCTGCTGGTTCTTGCCCGAAGAATTCTTGGCAGAAGTGGCATCCAAGGTGGCATTAGACTGCTTTATATGCTGTAGGTGACCGGCTACTCCTGGACTGAACAAGTTGGTCCCAAGGAAAGGCACATCAGCTAACTTGTGCTGAGTATCCGCCAGGAAGGAGGAGAGCCTAAACCAAGCCCTGCGGCGAGAGGCAACTCCAGCAGCCATCGAGCGGGCACAAGAGTACCTGATGTCCAGGGCCGTCTGGAGCTGCTGTTTGGCAACAGCATGGCCCTGATCTGGGACCTGCTTAACCATGGTCTGAATTTCTGTGGGGAGATGAGGGAGGACTTCGTCCAATGACCCGAGAAGGGCATGGGAGAAGTGTGCCATGATGATGGCCGAACTTGCCTGATGAAGGCCCAAGGAAGATGCCACATAGACCTTCCACCCCGAATGGTCCAAATACTTGGACTCCTTGTTGGGAGGTCGGTCAGTGTCAGCAGAACTGCCAGTACACCTGAACACAGAGGCGGTCACCAGGCTCTCGGCCGAAGGATGCTCTGTGAACCTTGCAAGGGACCCCATGAGCACCACATACTTGCGGGCCATGCGGGCAGATGGTGCTGGACATGAGGCAAGACGTTGCCACAGTTCAAGAGCTGGACCAACAATCGCCTCAGCCACAGGAAAGGCCTCCGTTGGGGTATTCCCTCTTGAGGATGTCTGTGAGAGGGTACTCTGCCTTTTTCTGGATGGGTTCCAGGGGCATCCCTGTAGAATCAGAGATGAGATGAAGGATCCCTTGAAAGGAGAAAGAACCTTTCTTCATCCCTGTGCCAACGGATGACTCATCATCCTCAGGATGAGAGTGGAGCCCGGTGACATCAGAGTCCGAAGAGTCGGGGTACAACGGCCTGTCGCCCAAATCACCCTCGACCCACCGAGGGCGGTCCGGGGTGACCATGACCGACAGATGTCGGGGAAGCCCGGTATCTGGTCGGTCCTCTTTGGAAGGAGCCCCTCCCACAGGCTGCTTAGGCGGTGGCTCCACCACTATCAGTGGAGAGACCAGTATAGGCCAAACCAGGGGACAGGCCAGCCCCGCGGATGGAGGAACCAAAGGCTTTGGTTCCAAGGGGGTCAGCTTTGGCCTAGGAGGCAAAAGCCATGTAATGGCCGGGGTAGGAGTCGAAGTCGACTTGTGCCCGGACAAAATCAGCTGTTGCCACATGAGGTCCTCGTAGCCCCAACGGAGTTTCCGTTGGAGAATCTCCTCATCCGAGGAGGGCGAAGACGACCGGTGGCATCGCCTCTTTTTAGAGCACTTGTGACTCTTCCTCGGACGTCCGGACGAGGGGATTCTAGACCTCAACTGCGATCGGACGGGCCTACTCGGTCGCTTAGGAGACACTGGCAGGACCGGTGATACCCGGGGATCCGGAACCGGATCCTTGATGGGACACCAGCAGGCTGGGTCTCCTCATCGGGGAAGACAAGGACTGGAGTCCTTTCCAAAGAGTCATCGACTGGGGCTGGCAACAGCGGGTCGATTGGATCGAGAACAATCCTGACCTCATCGGCCACATCCTCAGTTGTCTGTCCAGATGGAAGATCCATGAAGCCTGTGACTGAGGAAGCGATCTTGACCGAGATCGAGACCGCATGCTCCTGGGACTGAGACCTCTCTCGGTCCCAAGAGTGCCTTCGCCGAGATGAAGACAAACTTGGTTCCTTATCTCTTTTACGAGATCAGGAGGATTGCGAGCCCGCGGGCACCTCTCCCCGGGTGGGGAAAGACTGGCACAACTCCTTGAAGGAACCTGTGAAGGTGGAGCCTAAGTTGAGTGGAACAAAAAAGCTTCAATTGTCCGAAGTGCGGGTGGCTGCTTCTTTGAACGCTTTCATGCGTTCCAGCTGCTTGGCGGAACCCATGGCCACAGAAACTGCCCACTTAGCCTCATTGGACTTCACCGGATTCCTTTTCTCCAGTCTCCCCAACTTCAAACATGCCAGGCGGTTGTCCAGGACGTTGGGATGGAAGGCCAAGCAAAAGCTGCAGGATGAGGTGTCATGGCCGACACCTAGGCAGTAGACGCACATGAGATGGGGATCGGTGCATGACATCTTCTGTCCGCAAGGATACCGGCGAAATCCTGGAGAAGATTTCCCTTCCATGATCGAGGACGCAAAAGCGCGATCGCTAACTCGGACGAGTTTTAATTTCAGAAAAGCCAGGGCCTACAAAATGCGAGAGCACGAGGGAGGCAACCTGTATCTTCCGGCGGAAACGAAGATCTGGTGTCATGGGGCAGAGCCAAGGTATATACCACCCGGGTGGGTGGGAGGAGCCAGCTTGAAGACTTCCGGCAAGATTTAAAGGGGAAAGGAACATGCCAACAAGTGTGGATGAACAACATATCCACAATCCTAGAACTTAGGATTTGTCCTGAGGGAAAGTCTTTCCCTATGAAAAATCAAATAAGGCTCCTTGCACATCAGGGCCTGAAGCTCGGAAACCCTTCGAGCTGAAGTAACAGCAACTAAAAAACCTTCCAGGAAAGATAACGCAGCTCACACTCTGCTGTGGGTTCGAAGGGAGGGAAGGAGAGTAAGCTTCTCTAACACAAAAAGGAGATCTCGGGGGGGAAGTGGATCCCTAATTGGAGGCTTTATATTAAGTATGACCCATAAAAAGGTGCAGACCACGTCCAACTGGGCTAGGGTTCTGCCTTCAACCAGGACGTGATAAGCAGAAATGGCCCACATATGCACCTTAATGGAGGAGTAGCTCAAGCCTTGTTGTAAAAAAGAGAGGAGATACTATAATGCTGGGTTCACTGGACAGGTAAGGGGATCCAGATGATGTGACGAAGCCCAGAGGCAAAAACGCTTCCACTTCACAGCGCAAGTGGAACAAGTAGAGGACTTTCTCGCCGTAATGAGGACATCTGCCACCTCTTGGGAAACCCCATACCTTGTTTTAACTACCTCTGCAGGAGCCATGCATGAAGGCGCAGGGACTTGAGATCTGGATGCACCAGCTTGTCCTGATCCTGGGACAGTAACTGTGAGCATATTGGCAGCAGCATTGGAGGTTCCGACGACAACCGCTGAAGTAGTGGGAACCAAATCTGCCGTGGCCACAGTGGGGCGATTAGGATCATTTGAGCCCCCTCAGCCTGTACCTTCAACAGAACCCTCTGAATTAGAGGGAAGGCGTAAAGGAACCTCCCTGTCCAACAGAGGGACAACGCATCTGTCCAAAAAGCATCAGGCGTGTGCTCTCACGACCAGAAACTTGGCAGTTTGGTGTTGCATGGAGACGCAAAGAGGTCCAGCTCTGGAAGACCCCAAGTGTTGAAGAACTGGTCTGCTACTGATTGGAGTAGCTCCCACTCATGTGCCTTGGAGCGAGACCGGCTTAGGCTGTATGCCAAGGCATTTTGGATGCCTGGAACTTGCACTTCAGTCAGAGAGGGTCAATGTTCCAGCACCCAGTACCAGACTCTCATCCCCTGCCTGCATGGGGGTAGGAGTGTGTTCCCCCTTGCTTGTTGATGTAGAAGACAACAGCTGTGTTGTCTGACTGATCGAGGAGAGAGCCTGGTGCTAGATCCTCTTGGAAAGCTCAAAGGGCGTTGAGGACCACTCGCATTTCCTAAACATTGATGTGGAAGTCGTGCTCCTCTGGGGACCAAACGCCCGGAGTCTGGATGTCCCCTAGGTGAGCCCCACCAGCCAAAGTCAGAGGCATCTGTCATCAGTGTCCGACTTGGTGGCTTCTGTCCAAACAAGACCTCTGTCTCCAAACTGAGGGGATCCAACCACCAAAGAAGGGTCCTTCTGACTGGTCTGGAGAGCCTGACCATATGGTCGAGACCATCGGAGCTTTGGTCCCACTGCACCCTGAGCATCCACTGTGGGATCTTCATGTGGAGGTGAGCCAAGGGAGTTACAGGGATGGCTGCCGACATGTTCCCCAGTAACCTGAGGAAGGTCCTGGCCTGGACCTATGGGGTTATGAGGACCGTTTGGGCCACTTCTCGCAGGCAATCTCCCCTTTTCTGTGGGAGGAAGGCCATGCCCTGGACCATGTCTAGGACTGCACCTATAAAGATGAGTCTTTGGCTGGGCTCTGGGGATGACTTTGGAAGATTCAGGGCGATCCTCAACCCTCAGAATAGCGTATAGGTGTCCCCAAGAGTTTGAATGAGGTGCATCATTGACGAGGCCGCCAGGAGACAATCATCCAGGTAAGGGAAGACATAATGCCCCTTGCACCTTAGAGCTGCAGCTACCACTGCTAGGAACTTGGTAAAGACTCGAGGAGTGGAGGAGAGGCCGAACGGCAGAACCCGGAACTGGTAGTGTCCCCCTTGGAAGTGGAACTTCAAGTACTTCCTGTGAGGGGGAAAGACCCCGATATGCATGTATGCATCTTGCATGTCCAGGGAACAGAGCCAGTCTCCTTGGTGCAGCAGAGGAATTAGACCCGGAAGGGTCACCATCCTGAACCTTTGGTATTCTATATAGTTGTTTAAGGAGCTGAGGTCCAGGATGGGTAGAAGATCCTGAGTTTTCTTTGGAACCAGGAAGAAGTGGGTGTAAAACCCTTTTCCCCACTGCTGCAGGGGGACTGGCTCTATCACCCTTTTTCACAAGAGGGCCTGAATCTCTCCTTCTATGAGAGGTACGTGAGAAGGAGGATACCTTGAGGACCTTGGTGGTGTCTCTGAGGGGAATCTGAGTGAACTCCAGCATATGTCCCCTCCTTATGATATCTAGGACACAAAGGTCTGAAGTGATTTTGCTCCATCCCTCCAGGTGGAGGGAGAAGTGACCCCCTACTGCCTCCACTGGTACCTCCTCCGGAGAAGGGGGTCAACAGGGAGTCAATGGGCAGAGCCGGGAGTTGGCAGAGGCACTTGGGAGGACTTTGGGCCTCGAAAAGGAGCACCTCCGGGTTGCTGATTTCCAGCCTTCCTTTTTAAGCTGCCCCTCTGGGCCATCTGGTTGCCACAGGCATGCTGGCCTGAGGTCTTCCGAACTGGCTATTTATGGAATCACGTCTAGACCCCTTGTACATCTGTTGGACGGACCAGATTGATTTGTCTGACTCCTGGAGATGAGAGCTAAGGCTCTCGGTCTCTGACCGAAACAGTACAGAACCATGGAAGGGAAGGTCCCTGATTCCAGTCTGCAGATCCTGGGAGAGCCCTGCGACTCACATCCAGGCATGGTGCCTTAGGCAGACACCTGACGCTGATGCCCTTGATGCCGTATCTGCAGTGTCGTACGAGGCACGCAAAACATGGGCGCCTATGTCTGAGCCTGATTTCAGAATATCCAGGAGCTCCGTTTTTTGCGTGGAGTCTGGCAAGGCATTGGCTACCTCTTGTCTCTTTTCCCATAAGGCATTCTGGTACTGGGCCATATGCGTTAGAAAGTTCAGGGAACGTATGGAGCAGGTGGATGCAGAGTACACCTTCTCACCCACCTGGTCCAAATAACGAGACTCCTGATTGGGAGGCTGGGAACTACGGTGCTTGGGCTGTCGAGACTTATCATGAGCAGCCGCTATGACCATCAAGTCAGCCTGAGGGTGTTCCACCAAATAGGGCTTCTCCCTCAGCACTCTATACAGCCTATCCAATTTTTTGGGAACTGCCGGGACTATGGCTGGGTGTTTCCAAGTGATCCTTGTCAGGTCTTGGAATGTATCCACTAAAGGAGGCACTACCAATGGTTTAGGCTCCTTTTGCCTCAGGTATCTCGCCAGTCTCCGGCGTTCTGGATCCAGGTCCTCCGTCTCCCATTCGTTGGAGGCCTGGATGCACCTCATGACATCCAGAAAGGTTGGATCATCAGGGGGTGAATGGAGCGTCTCTCTGTCATCAAGAAAACCCCCAACGTCTGAAAGGGACCGGTCTGAAGAAGATGAAGATGATGTGGACTGGCTCCTACTGGGACGAGGGTTGCCCGAACTATGCCTGTAGGGACTACCCTCCCTAGAATGTCGGGCACTTTCCAACCGATGTCAGCCATGGGACCGACGTCAGCTCAGGAGCTAACAATGGAGTGGAGACCGGCACCTGCCAGGGGGATCGGCATCGACTAGAAGAGTGTCCTCATCTAGTGATAGATCTATGGCGGCTGTGGGACTTGCTCTTG
Organism: Neoceratodus forsteri; assembly: GCA_016271365.2. Lineage (NCBI taxonomy): Eukaryota > Metazoa > Chordata > Ceratodontiformes > Ceratodontidae > Neoceratodus > Neoceratodus forsteri. Next base: position 946,446,353 of record CM028135.1, read on the forward strand.
GGTCGGGACCGACATCGGCTAGAGGACCTTGAACGGTGCCGACGGTCTTTAGACTAAGACCGGGATTGAACCACCGAGGGCATGCGGGATTTGGAAGGTTTACGCCACTCACTGGGAGTTTTGGAAGGTGACTTCATGGGAAGATCCCCGGTGTTCTGGATGTCTGGCCGGTCGGGTACTGGTGTCGGATCCGGCTTTGGGGTAGCCTCGTTCTTTTTGACTTGGCTCCACCAGAAGGAAAATAGCTCCTGCATCTCCTCCTTATTAAAAATCGAAGCCGCCATCCCCTTCAGGGGAATCGGTGAAGCCAGAAGGTCCGGCAGGGCCTTGGGGGAAGATTCCAAGGACAAGCCCTCCGGAGTAGAGGACCTCGGGGCCAGCGACAGTACCATGACCTGTGCAGGCTCACCCTGAGGCAAGACGACCTTAGATATCGTGGACGGCACTGTGGCTGGTGTCTTGGCCGAGGTCGGCTCTGACTTCACCAACTTGGAAGGGCGGGACCCAGAAGGGGTCTTTGCCAGAGGGTCCTGATCCTTGCTTAACAACTTACTTGACCCGGGTAAAGCTGTGACTGAGGCCTTTTTCAGTGGGGCCAAAGCATGCACCGAAGTGGAGGTCTTAGCTGTGTCCATCAAGGAAACAGAGGTACGCAGCGGCATAGCCTTCACCCTGGCCGGTTTGTCAGATGTAGCCCCCACTGGGGCTGGCATCAGTGTCTTGGTGGGGGCATCAGACCTTGCCTTTTCTTCATGTTTCTAGTGTCTCAAATGGTTGGAACTGCCCGAGCCTGAAGACGAGGCCTTTTTGTGAGGGGAACATGACCTGGACTGCTGGTGGGACTGGCTACGGTCCTTCTCACGGAACTTGTGGGATTTGTCCCAGTGCTTGGCCTTTTCCCCGTGAGAGCTTTTCATCAAGTCTATCTTTTTCTCTAAAAGGTGGGTTTTAAGGCCTTCAAGCACCTGATACAAGTCCTGCTGGTGAAGCCCTTGCAGATCTTGCAGGCTTGGAGGCCGTGGTCTGGGCCCAGACAGAAGATGCAGGCCTCGTGGCCGTCCTTCAATGGGATCTGGTGGCCACAGGCACACTTGGTCTTCTTGGGGCCGGAGGACAAGACCGATGATGGGGAAGACATGCAATAAAGAAATCCGAGAAAAGGGGAGAATCCGACGAAAGGAGTAAGGTTCTACAGAGAAAATAAATTGTCACCAAATTTCGCTGGAACTGCTGAAGAACATGCTAAGACTTTCCCAATGAGAGTGGTGGGAAAAGAACTGAGGTGGAGCTAGGGACCACCCCCTTTTATGGCATGACCGACGGGGTGGAGCCGGGCGGGGGGCAGGCCCTGCTGGGTATTGCTAGCTAAGTTTTTTCCGGTGCTGTCCTAAGGCCTGCAGCATTAGTCCTAATGTTAATAGCCTGCTGCAAGAGCTCCCCCTCGAAGTAAGATCAGTGGACGTTTATGGTTGGGTTGATTTTGACCTTGAGTCCTTTTGATCATGTCAAACTGCCAGTGAGTGGGGACACTGCCTCTGTTAACCATGTACATCATCTCTATCTCTCTCTCTCTTTTTTAATAACAGTACAGCAAACAGTACAGTTCAAACCCATACATTTGTTTTTCAACCTCCAGAATCCTCAATTCCTGAGCCATATATTGACGGAAAATCAGCATTGCTATTCTCTTTACCAGATTTGTGTATCATCATGAATTCAAATGGCTGTAATGCCAGGTACCACCTTGTGATTCTGGAATTTTTATCTTTCATTTGGTTAAGCCAACAGAGAGGATTGTGATCAATTAAAAGAAAAAAGTCAGTTCCTAGCAAATAAAACTTCAGGGACTCCATGGCCCACTTTGCTACTAAACACTCCTTTTCGACAGTGGAGTATCTTTTCTCTCTGTCATGCAATTTCCTACTTATGTATAGAATAGGATGTTCTTTCCCATCTATATGTTGACTCAAGACTTCACCTAGGCCTACCTCTGATACATCAGTCCGTAACAGAAATTGTTTCTCAAAGTCTGGGCTTCTTAAAACAGGGGCAGAACACAATGCAGCCTTAATGGCTTGAAAAGCTTCATCACACTCTGGGGTCCATTTCACATTATTTGGGTACCATTTTTTCGTTAGTTCAGTTAGGGGAGTAGTTAACTCTGCAAAGTTGGGAACAAATCTGCGATAACCTGCCAGCCATAAAAATGACCAGACATGTTTCTTTGTTTTAGGTACAAAGCTGTTAGCTACAGCTTCTATTTTAGAAACCTCTAGCTTAATTTCTCCATTTTCCAGGACATAGCCCAAATATCTGGTTTCCTGCATGCCTAATGCACATTTGGTAGGATTAATAGCCAGACCTGCATTTTTGATAGCTTGGATAGCTTCTCATATGTGTTCCAGGTGGATTTTCCAGTCTGGACTGTACACCACAACATCATCCAGGTATGCAGCACAATAAGCAGTGTGAGGGGATAAAATGACATCCATGTACCATTGGAATGTAACTGGCACACCACGTAAACCAAATGGCATGGTGGTGAACTGATAGAATCCTATAGGGGTGGCAAATGCAGTTTTGTCTATGGATTCTTTGCTCTCCCCAGTCTGTCCACCAAATCATCTATTCTGGGCATAGGATAACTGTCAAATTCTGACACGTGATTAAGCTTCCTAAAATCAAGGCAGATTCTAACACCCCCTTCTTTTTTGTTTACAATTACCATGGGAAATGACCAATGACTCCTCAACTCTATGATACCCAGTTCTTTCATTTTTTTGTATTTCCTTAACCACATCAGCTCTTAACCGCTCTGGTAACCTGTATGTCTTTTGCTTAATAGGACATGCATTCCATTACATGCTCAACCCCTTTTGTTCGGCATGGCACCGTGGTAAAAGTACTGTTAAATGTCTTTAGCTCATTACGAATGTCTGCAGTTTGTTCTGAGGTTAAGTAAACATTCACCTTTACAGCATCAGCAGTTACAGATTGTTCCAGTCTATCATAAGCTACATCAATATCTTCCTTATCGGTTTCTGGTAAAACTAGCAAAGCAGCTTTTGGCATTTTTTCAACTCATTTCTTGAGGAGGTTAGCATGGTGTATCCTAGTAGGATTTTTCCTGTCAGGGGTCTCAGTCTCATAGTTAATAGTGCCAGTATGTCTAAGAACCTTATATGGCCCTTGTCACTTCATTAACAGTTTATTTTCTGTTGTGGGCAACAGTAGCAAAACCTTTTCACCTGGCTCAAAAACCTTTTCTTTTACCCCATGGTCATAATATACCTTCTGCTGGTTTTGGGCCTCTTCCTGATTACAACGGGCAATTTCAACATATTTTGTCAGCTTCTTTCTTAGGGCACACATATAAGAAGTTATAGATTGTTTCTGAGTGGGGTTATCTCCCCACATTTCTGTTATCACATCTAGTGGCCCTCTTGGCTGCCTACCATACAGCATTTCAAATGGTGAAAACCCTGTTGATGCCTGTGGCACTTCTCTGTAAGCAAAATGTAGGCAAGTACTGGTCCCAGTCTTTCCCTTCCAGTTTTACAAACCTTTTTAACATGCGTTTTAGGGTTTGGTTAAAATGCTCAACAAGACCATCTGTCTGAGGGTGATAGGGGGAGGTTCTTATGGCAGTGATACCTAGTAGTCTGTACAGCTCCTTAAGTAATGCAGCACCAAAATTACTACCCTGATCAGTAATAATTTATTTTGGTATGCCCACCCTGCTGAAAATTTTGGCAAGCTCTGCTGCAACTTTTGGGGCTGTAACAGTATGCATTGGAATGGCTTCTGGGAATCGAGTAGTATAGTCGCATACTACCAGGATAAATCTATTACCCATTTTACTTTTGTCTAAAGGGCCAACCACCTCCATTGCAATTCTCTCAAAAGGCACATCTATCAAGGGTAGGGGCACCACGGGCACCTTGTCTTTTCTAGTGATTGGGGCTACTTTCTGACACTCAGCACAGGAATTACAATAGGTAGCAACATCTTCATAAATTCCAGGCTAGTAAAATCTACACAGCAATCTGGCAAGGGTGCGATCCCTCCCTGAGTGACCAGCCATAGGACTATCATGCGCTATCTGTAACGACTCTAATAGCCACCTGTTCTGTATGTTCCTGTGTGTGAGGTTTAACCCAAACTCTGTACAGTAACCCATTACATTTTTTAAACATTGGTCCACCCTGTTTTGGTTTCACCCCCAGTTGCTTGAAATAACCCTGGAGAGAAACATTGTTAGCATGCTCTGAAAGAAAATCACAATCAGTTAATAATTCAGTTTCAGCATTTTCATATTTTAACCCTTTATGTCCATCAGTCATTTGCTGCCACAGTTTCTTCAGCCTTCGTCTTCTTTCTTGGATTTCCGAATATTGGAGCTGTGCTCAAACAAGTCTGAATCAAAATCACTGAAAGGAAAAGTGACCCCACCATCTAAAATTTTCTTTGCCTGAGCTCTTGTCACCACAGCTGCTGAAACGTCAGGATTTACTCCTTCTTTGAGAAACCCAGTAAATCCTGTAAAGTCATTATCAATAATCACAGGTACAGGTAACTTAGGTACTAACCCCACTTTCATTTGGTGCAACACACCATTAATGGTCAGAGTCTCTGGGTGGTGGGATAATATTGTGTGTCCCTGTGGATGCAGATGACACCAGTACCTGGTTCCTTTGCACAGTGTTTTCCCAGCACTTTAACATGCACTAGAGTCTGTTTGCTTCCTGAATCAATGAGTCCCTTCATAGCCTTATACCCCACCTTCACATCTGTTAAGTACTTGCCCCAAATTGCCAAGGACAAATCTGCTCCTGTGACACTCTCCTTGCTACAGCAGTTTCTTGCAAAATGGCCCGGCTTATTACAGTTATAGCAGATAACGTCTTTGGGCAAAGATTTGTTACCCCCACCAGAGTTCTTATCAGGCTTAGAGTCTAATTGGGAAAAAGAGTGTCTTATCAGTGCTTGGCTGTTACCTCGCTGCTGTGGCATCTGTCTGGTCATTTGGTAGTCCTCGGCCAGAGAAACAGCCTTTTCCCCACTCTTTATTCAGTGTTCTTTTACCCACAGCTGCATATCTGTAGGCAAAATGTTGATGAATTGCTCCATGGCAAATGTATCAATGATCTGTGGGACTGTTTTGCTCTCGGGTTGGATCCATTTTATCAGGAGTTCTCTGAGTCGGGTGAAGGCTTCTCGAGGATCATTGAATGAGTTGTAACTTAGAAATCAAAATCTCTACCTGTATGTCTCTCCAGAGATGTCATACCTTTTCAGAATTTCACTTTTAACCAAGTCATAGTTTTCATACTGTGCAGTGTCCATACAATCAGACGGTTACCCTACCTGACAGGGAAAGCCCAGGCAAGCTGGGCTTTCCTGTCAGGCTCAAACAACTCATCGATTAATCATTGTTGATTGGCCTTTGGCAGGCTGTGGCAACTCCTTCAAAAGTTGTCAGGTATGACTCTATATCATCCAAGGGGCACAACTTTGTAAGTTTAATGGCTTTTAAATTGCTTGCATTTTGTTGCTCATCTGGGTCTCTGCCGGATCCTCTGCCTTTGATAGCTTGCAAGGCATTCAGCCATCGCTGCTCCTGTCACTGCATCTCGTCTCTCCTTTGCTGCACCTGTCACTGCATCTCTTTTTTTCTCTGCTTCTCAGTCTCTTTTTGTTGTATAGCCCACCATTTGAAAAAGTCTATCAGGCTTTCAGGTTCTGTCACTGCCTGTTCTTTTTCCATAACGTGTGCTGGCTGTACAATCTCAGACTGGACTTCTGTCTCTGCTTGTTTGGCTGCCATTCTCCTGGTAACCACTCCTGGACTTGCTGCTGCAGAATCCATACCTTTTTCTGTGCTTCCCTGGTACTACGTCCAGTACCCACACACAAAACTCCTGTCTTAGGGTATGCACGGCATAAATCCCACTTAGGCTGATACCATCTGTCATCAAGGCACAGGTCAGGAAGCAAAGAAAAACCAGGAGCAGTTGCAGAATTCACCAAAAATTATTTATTTACACTAGCAGTATCATAAAATAAACTTGTTCAGTATAACTATTTACAAAGGCAAAATAAAATAAAGTTTTCTTTCAGTCTCTTTGTCCCTTGGTCTCCTAAATCTAGCAATTTCACCTCAGCTCTTTTATAAGTCCTTTCAAACCCCCATTCTTAGCAAACATCTTGTCCTTGTAAATATTCTGTTCTTGTAAGTCTCAGGAGTTGCTAGAACACAGTGTGCTTTCTGAGGCCTCTTCTGCAGCTTTTGCAAAAGACTGGAAGATTTGCACTCAGGTAACTTCTAGGCCCTGTACACATTAGCACTGAAGATTTGCACCAGTTTAAAAAACGTTTTAAAACATTTTTAAACTCACCACAGCAGCCCGTCCGGATCAGTCTTCAACCAAGTTTTAACTCGGTTATACCACAGCTGACTTCCGTCTGCATCTGCCTCCAGTAACGTTTTTTAAAATGGGTTCTCTATGACCCATAACAGACTTCCTGGAGGAGCAATATGCAGACGCCCGTCCACACTACAGGGTAACACACTTTCTCTCATAAAACCGTTTTTAAAAATGGACTTGAGACTAGCTCACAGCAGGGTTTAAGCGCAGTTTCCTAACATGCTTTGAAACCGTGCTTAAATGCAGATGGGCACCGTGTTTGCACTAGTTAAAACATTTTAACTAGCCTGATGTGTACAGGGCCCTAGAGTTTACAACAGCTTTCTGCAACCATCTCAAAATACAACTATATATATATTTAAACAGTAACACTATATATTTTCCAAATAAAAGTGATCCCATTACCAGTTACATTTTCATACAATGATTTGCACAGATGTTTATATCAGCAGATACGCAAGGGAGGAAAAAACAGACAACAAGAGAAAACTGAGAGACAGTGAGGGGCAAGGAATTGCAAGACTGTTCGGGGTGATCAAATCCGAGGTCTCACAGGAAAATTGGGTTGCGCAACCAGACAGAAAAGGAAAGATCCTTGCATTTAAACACATTATCCATAACAAATGGGACATGGTCCTATTCCACCCTGTCACAATCCCTCAGAGCCAGAATCTGAGCAAAAGGCTCTAGCCACTATATGCACCCTAAACAAAAAGTACCGAGGCAGGGACGGACTTTGGTATCAGAGTAAAGTTTCCTACAAATCAGACATCTTCTCTGTGGAGAGCCATCAGTCCTCAATGTAACCCCAAATAGCATTGCTATGGGCACCACTGACACACCAGGATGAAGCAGGAGAAGGACAACTGCTCACCACAGAGGCAGATGTGGACTTAATGAATGCAGAATTCCCATGTGGTAAAAATTCAGATACTGGTGATTCAGTGAGGGTATTCGTTAAGTGTGGTGAAACGCAGTAGATTGGTTCAACTGGAGAACACAGAAAAAAGAAGGAGAATGTCACTTCATACTCTGGCTTCCACTCCTCCTTCCCCCGGAACGACATGGGCCTCGGTCACCTCTTCCTCCATCTCATGCAAGCCTCCAGAAACACCCGGACTCAACCCAGTGTAAATGCCAGACACCAGCCTAATGTGAACCTGCTGCCATGCCTGACCCCACTGATGATGATCTGCAATCTGTGCTTCTCCAGTCCTCCTCACCTCGGAACAACATGGGCCTCCTCCTCCTCCTCCATCTCATACATGCCTCCAGAAACACCTGGACTCTTAACCCAGAGGAAATGCCAGACACCTTGACTACTGTGTGAACCTGCTTCTGCTGCCTCTTCCAGCCACCAAGATGCCTACTCCTTCTACCTTCTCTGGGGCACTACTGTGCCATTACATGGCATGGCCATCACCACTGTGAAGGAGTGTATCATTTCCAAAAGTTTTTTTCTCTTGTACTTTTTTATTTTAATTTTGCTTACACAGGTGCAACATGACAGGAAGTGGACCACATTCTTAATTTCACTCATCTTCACAGGTCTCTTCTCATCCTGTCACAAGTTTATGTCCACTAAAGTGCTTCAAGGGAGGGGTTGTGGCTGGAGACTGACACAGCACAGCAGCATATAGCATGTATAATTCCTAGGACTTGAAGAAATACGGTAAATGAGAATTTCATATAGTGTGCATGATTGCTATGACCTAGGTGTGACAGAGGGTGCACCCCCCACCACGGAGTTCTGCCTTTCCCTCAAGGATAGTCTGCTGGTCCAAGTGCAGCATCTGGTGTGTGGCCTGCCTGTACACACCCTTCAACATCTGAGGTCCCCCATGTGAACGTGTAGTTGTGTTACTTCATCTTTTAACTTAAGAGGAAAAGGATTTTTAGCTGCACGCCCCCACAGCACAGAAGTACCACTAGCAGTGACACCACTTCCACCCGTATCAGTTGACTTCTTGTATTCTTCCCACTCACAGTGGTGCATTACTCTAAGGTGGGTGTGCTGCCCACCAGTGGCCAAGTGTGTACCCCAGTCATGGAAGGTGCTTAGCCTTAATGCCAGGAGCTTGGGAACAAGGTTAGGAAACTCCAGACACTGTTAGCAGCATCCAAGCTGGGCATAGTGGCAATAACAGAGATCTGGGTCACCGAGTCAAATGCATGGGATTTCACCCTATCTCACACACTCTTCAGATTAGACAGGGCCCTAAAGGTGGAGGGGGTTGTACTTTACATAAAAGAAGGTCTAAGGGCAACAATATTCAATCTCTTCATGAAAGAAGGTGTTGAACCTCTATGTGTTCAAACTGGTACTACCTCTGGTAAGACGGCTATACAAGTGTAATCTACAGACCTCCCAGTCAACCAGAAGCTCTGGACAAATACCTTACTGATTAAATCAAGGGTGTTACATATAAAGGGGATACTATCATAGCAGGGGATCTAAACATGCCACACGCTGACTGGTCTATCCTGGCTGCCAAATCTTTCAGGAACCAATCCATTGTAGAGGCTATATTGGACTGCCACCTGAAGCAGTTAGTAGATGAACCCACTAGACTTAAAGCCATCCTAGATGTAGTCCTTACCAATTCAGACCTGGTAGGCACTACATCAGTTAGGGAACCCCTCGCAGACAGTGACCACAACACTATATGGTTCACTGTAGACCTCAGAGCTTGTTATTCCCAGTTCAGTGCTACGGTACTCTGTTTCAAGGGGCAAACTTTGTAAAGATGAGGGAATTCACCCATAAGAGACTGGAAGCAATGAAGCATCTCTCCAATGTCAATGATCTCTGGATGGAAATCAAGCAAGCAATCACAGAAACCACAAAGGCCTATGTGAAGACATCGATCAAGAAGAACAAATGAAAAAACCCTACATGGTTCAACACTCAAGTCAGAATGGCTATCAGAGACAATTGTAAGGCCTTTCTCAAACACTAAACAAATCCTGCTGAAAACTCATAGGAAGAGTATCTAAAAAGAAGCAAAGCAGACAAAAAGATAATGAGAGAAGCCAAGGCAGGCACAGAGCTCAGCATAGCTAACATAAAATCTGGTAGCAAGCAGTTTTTTCAGTATATCCGACAGAAGAGGAAGAAATTGCAAGGGGTGGTTAAACTTAAGGATGGTGATTCAATAGTTGAAGATAACAGACAAAAGGCAGAAGTTCTGAACAAATTCTTTTGCTCAGCTTTTACTAAAGAACAAGATGAATCCATGCCAGTAAGTGGCATGAGAACTCTTACAAAAGAACCTCAAGTAATAGCAATTCATGCTTTTGTCACTGAGAGTCCTGAAATCCCTTGAGGGACTAAATCAAGATAAATCTCCCAGTTCTGATAACATACACCCCAGGATACTGAAGGAATTGGCCAAGGAACTACCAGAACATTTGGCCAAGCTATTAAACCTCTCACTCCAGATTGGGGCGATGCAGAACGATTGGAAAACTGCAGACGTGATCCCTCTATATAAGAGTGGGCACAAAGAAGAGGCTAGGAACTACAGGCCCATTAGTTTGACATCAGCAATGTGTAAACTGATGGATACACTAATTAAGCAGGACATAGTGGAATACCTGGACAACAACAACCTTCAGGATACCAGACATCATGGCTTCATGGCAGGTAGAGCGTGCCTGACAACTCTCATATCATTTATTGATTGGGTTACCACAGAACTGGACAAGGGGCACCCAGTGGACTTGCTGTATTTCAACTTTAGTAAAGCCTTCGACTCAGTTCCACACAATCACCTGCTATCTAAACTGTAAAACAAAGGCATATCAGAAAACATCATCAACTGGGTAAAACATGGCTCCAGGGCAGAAGCCAGAAGGTGGCAATCAACGGAGTAGGATCAAATAGCGTATCCAATAAGTATTATATTTAATCTGTCCTTTTGTTTGGGGGAGGTCCCTGAATTGTGGAAGCAGACATTTGTTATGCTGATACATAAATCAAGTCCTATTGGTAATTTTTCTAACTACAAGCCTATATCTATACTGTCAGCCTTATCTAAAATACATGAAAAGTTAATCTATGATCAACTGATCAACTGTGTTGAAACTCACAATTTCTTGTCATCAAGTCAACATGGCTTTCGGAAGTTCAGAGACTGCCTTATCGAGTTCACAAGCATGGTCCAGGAAGACATGGAGGGTGGTTGCCTGACTGGGGCCACATCCATGGACTTGACCAAGGCATTCAACCTTGTTGATCATTCCTTGTTAATAGAGAACCTGGACCATACTGGGGTAGGAGAACCTGTCCTAAGATGGTTCGCAAATTATCTGATGGATAGATATGAGATGGTTAAATTTGGAGGGAGATTTTCTGAAAAGACAATAGTCAAATGTGAAGTCCCGAAAAGCTCCATATTGGAACCTGTTTTCATTATTTTTTGATTCTGGCACATCACTCGTAAAAAATGCTAGACTTACTCTGTACACAGATGATGCGGTTCTGTATTGTCAAAGTGCATCAATATTAGATGTAAATTCTACTTCAATTGTGGAACTTAATATCAAGCAGGGGTGGTTAATTAGAAACAAAATTGTGCTGGACATTCAGAAAACCAAGACAATACTTTTTGGTACATTAGCCAGGTTAAAAGACACTAGTCACAAGTTACATATTAGTTCTCTGGATGGTACTGTGACAACCCACCTCTCCCTCTGGGCTGAAACAGCTTTTAGAGAGGTGTGTCCCCTCAGGTATTCGCTGCCACCGGCCGGACTTTCCTTCCGGCACCTCTTTCAAGTGTGCAAACTTGAATAATCACAAGTGCAATTGCACAAGTTAAAGTCTGGTAGTGTGTCTCTTTCAGGTGGCGGATGCTACACAGAGTTTACCTTAGCCAGTGGAAAACCAAATATTAACTTAGAAAAATGACATCACAGTCACAACTGTTGAGCAAATAAATAGCTTTTACTTAACAGAAAGTGCAATGAGCATTTACAGGATATGTATTTACAACACAAGAGAATAACATTCATACAGGAAAAGTAAACAAATGTTTTTAAATAACAGATGGCAAAAGAAGAAGGCTAATACTGAAATATGCTATCACTAAACTTACTCTTCCCTGTCCTTACAAGAGACACTGGACCCTGTTCTAACTGCCAGCTCCCACGGACATAGCTACAAGGGTAGGCTCCAAGCTTATGTTTCCCCTCACAGCTTCCAAAGGCAAGAGAGAGCTTCTCTGTCTTTCAGAAGGTTATATATTCTCTGGAGAAAGGTCATTCCTATTCTCCTTAAATTTACCAACCAACTAACATGTATGTATTTAATTGTCCCAGTCAGAGTGAACACCTATCAGTGACCAATTATATTCCCTTTTCACCTTAAGTTTATATTTGAATGATCCAATCCATTCAAACTGCCCTGTGTCCGTGTCTGCAGGTCTGTGTGTGTCTGGAGATGTCCACTCGAGATTTATGACCCAGCTCTTATCTAGCAGCTAGGAATTCCACAAGCTGGATGCTGTTGGAGGATTTCAGCCTCAGTGTATTTTTTCCACACTGCTAAAAAAATAAGGCACCTACAGAATCCAAACCATTAACTCTTTCCTTCCCATTTCTGTCACATCTCCCCCCCCCCAGATAATGAAGGCGTGTCCCTTGGGCCACCCCAAGTGACACAGCCGTTCATGCAATTACTGGAAAGTGCCCAAAAGTATCCAGCCAGGCCATTAGCCCTTTCTAGATAGCCCATCCGCATTTGCATTTTGTTTGCCACTGCGATGCTGGATGGTCATGTTGTATGCCTGCAGTACCAAACTCCAACGTAGTAGTTTATCATTTTGCCCACTGGACCTATGAAGCCAACTCAGGGGATTATGATCTGTGACCGCAGTAAATTCTCTCCCATATAGGTAAGGCTGCAGCTTCTGAAGGGCCCACACTATTCCCAAGCATTCCTTCTCAATTGTGGCATATGCCTCCTCTCTGGGCAAAAGCCTTTGGCTGAGGTACACAACCGGGTGCTCCTCCCCCTTCTGGGTAACTTGGCTCAGCACAGCCCCCAGCCCATGATCTGAGGCATCCACGTGAACCATAAACTTTAAACTACAATTAGGGCTAGCCAATATAGCTGGGCCTCTTAAGGCCTTTTTTTAGCTCCTGAAAAGCAACCTCACAACCTTCTGACCACTTCACTGTATCTGGCTTTCCCTTCTTGGTTAAGTCTGTCAGGGGCTTAGCCAGATCGCTATAGCGGGGAACAAACCTTCGGTAGTACCCTGCTGTCCCTAGAAATGCCCTGACCTGTTTCTTTGTGGTAGGAATAGGCCAGGCCAGGATGGCATCAACCTTGGCAGGCTCCGGACGAATGTGTCCACTACCCACCCTGTGCCCAAGGTAGGATATTTCTGCCATACCTATCTGGCACTTCTCTGCCTTGACTGTCAGACCTGCCTTCTTTAACCTGTGGAACACATCCTGCACATTCTTGATGTGCTCTTCCCAGGTCTGGCTGTATATGGCTATATCATCCATATAAGCCAATGCAAACTCACCAACCCCAGACAGAATGCGATCTACAAGCCGTTGAAAGGTTGCCGGTGCATCCTTCATTCCAAATGGCATTACCTTAAATTCGTATAAACCAAATAGAGTAACAAAAGCTGATCTTTCCCTGGCCGCAGGGGTCAGAGGTACCTGCCAATAGCCCTTTGTTAGGTCTATTGTGGTCAAATACTTGGCTCCCCCCAGTCACTCCAGGGTCTCATCTGTTCTGGGCATGGGATAAGCGTCAGACTCCGTGCAGCTATTAAGCTTCCAGTAGTCCATGCAGAATCATGTGGTACCATCCCTTTTGGGGATCAGTACCACAGGTGATGCCCAAGGGCTACTAGATTCCTGGATTATCCCCAGTTCCAGCATCTCTTTGAGCTCCTCCTTCACAGTCTGCTTAACATGCTCAGGTACCCTGTAGGGGGACTGTTTCAGGGGATCCTGGGTCCCTGTATCCACATGGTGCTCTGCCATCGTGGTGTACCCCAGTTTCCCTATGAACATGTCCTCAAATTCTCTCAGCACACCCCTAATTTCTTGTACCTGGGCTGGCGTCAGCTGTTCGGAGAGGGTAAGGTTGTCCACAGAGGATGCAACCCTGGCCTCCCCAAGTGGGTCCACCAGTGGATCTACCTCAGTTTCCTCCTCTGGGGAACTGCATACAGCAAGGACCATTTCCTGCCTGTCGTGGTAGGGCTTCAGCATGTTAACATGGTACACCCTTCGTTTGCATCTCCTGTCCGGTAGCTCTATCATGTAATTGATATCACTAACCTTTTGGGCAATGGAGAATGGCCCCTCCCATGCTGCCTGTAATTTATTCTGTCGGACAGGGATGAGTGCCATCACTCGCTGTCCCACCTCATATTCTCTGGCTCGGGCTCCACAGTCATACCAGACTTTCTGCCGCTGTTGTGTAGTGGCCACGTGCTCCTGAGCAAACCCCATGAGCTCCCTAAGGTGGGTCCTGAAGTTCAGGACATACTCCACAACAGATTCCCCTTGGGAGGCACGGTCACCCTCCCATTCATCCCGAATCAAATCTAGGGGCCCCCACACCCTATGACCAAACAAGAGCTCGAAAGGTGAGAACCCTGTGGACTCCTGTGGGACTTCCCTGTATGCAAATAGGAGATGAGGCAAATATTTGTCCCAGTCTCTTTTATGCTGGTCATCAAAAGTCCTTAGCATGGTCTTAAGGGTTGAATTAAATCACTCCACTAGACCATTAGCTTGGGGATGGTATGGGGAGGTTTTGAGCTGCTTTACACCACACTTCTCCCACAAACTACTCATTAACCCTGACATTGGCACCCGGTCTGACAGTATCTCCTGAGGAAAGCCCACCCGGCTAAATATTCCCAACAGTGCATCTGCCACTGGTTCTGCCTCAGAGGATGTTAGGGCCACTGCCTCTGGGTATCTGGTGGCATAGTCTACAACTACCAGGATATACCCCTTGCCAGTGCGACTTGGGGTGCTCAATGGCCCCACTATGTCCACCGCTACCCTCTTGAAGGGTTCATCAATAATGGGCAGGGGCACCAAAGCTGCCTTGGCCTTGTCCCCCATTTTCCCCACCCGCTGGCACTGTGGACAAGTCCTGCAATAATTTGCCACATCCTTGCCAATACCAGGCCAGAAGAAATTGTTAGTTAGACGTTTTTTCGTGCGCCTCACCCCCAAGTGCCCTGAGAAAGGGATATCATGTGCAAGGGCCAAAAGCTGCTGAAGGTGAACCTTAGGGACTACCAGCTGCTGGAGTACCTCACAATCTAGCCCTTCCTCTGTTGTACATTCTCTGTACAACAGCCCATTGTCCCAGTAAATGGACTCTTTACCCCACCGAGAACACACAGCCATATGAGCTATTTCCCTCAGTTTTTCCAGGGTAGGGTCAGTTCACTGTGCAGCACTCAGCTGCCCTCATCTGACCCTTCCCAGTGCCCCTTCTGAGGAAAGTCCTGTGGGCTCCTCTATTTGTGACTGGGGTTCTGGACTGCTGCTTCTAGCCAGCCCCTCCCCTGTGCTAGACACTTCCTCAGCTGCTGAGGGTGTGGCTGGACCACCCAAAGTCAACCCCTCTTCACCCTCAGAAGCTTGCCCTTGTGCCTGACTACGAGTTACAACACACACCAGTTTTTTACTGTGGTCCAAATCCTTCCCCACAATCATACTTACATGTAAGTCCTCTACAACTCCCACCTCCTTTTCTACATGGCCCCCTTCCCAGCTCAGGAAGACTCTAGCCATTGGTAATGGGACTGGTGGCCATGTGAATGCCTGGACCTTGGAGTATTTCCCAGGTACCAGCTGCTCTGCCCGAATGAGATCCTGCCTGACCAGGGAGATGTTAGCACCTGTGTCCCACAGTCCCTGGGTTACTATTCCATTAACTGTAATGGGACGCAGATTCTCATCAGAGGAAAGTGGTTCTTCAGACTGGACACACCCTACAAACACACCAGTGCCCTTTTGATCACCCCGGCCCCATATCTCTGCCCTTAACCAGTTTCTAGGGGCAGTTGTATCTCAAGTGTCCCACTTGATTGCAAATATGACATTTCTTGGAACCTATTTCTTGAGTCCCCTTAGAACCAGAGGGCTCTACTTTGGGCTCAGGTGCAGGCTGGTTTCCTTTGGGCTGCCCCCCTTGGGATCCCTTATAACCATGGGCTGCCCCCCCACCATAAGACTTATGTTGTGTGTATGGCTGGCTAGACAGATACTCATCAGCGCTTCCTGCCACCTCTGTGGAAGTGGCGCATGCCCTGTCTATGAGCCATACACGCATGTCCTCAGGTACAATTTTAAGGAATTGTTCTCTCACCAATACATCTTTAATAAGTTCCACAGTAGTTGCTTTAGCCCCCTCCATCCACCTATGAAGGTAAGTATACAGTTTAACCTGCAGTTCTGTATAACTGTCATCTGGGCTTTTCTTTAACTCCCTAAATTTCCTTCTATAAGCCTCAGGAGTTAATTCAAAACATTTCAACAACACTGTTTTCACTTTATCATAATCAGCATAGTCTTCATTACTCATTTTAGCAAATGCATGCAAGGCTCGCCCCATCAGCAAGGGTGTGAGATAAGTTAACCAGGAAGCCTTAGTCAATTTCAATTGATCGCGTACTCTCTCAAATGACCTTAAAAATAAATCAAGGTAATCTCCCTCTTTAAAGTGAGGGAACAATTTAGCATTCATTTTGGCTTCATGAGGTGAATTCACTCCACCATTACTCATGGTTTGCTGGCTGCGCAGGGTAATCATCTCCTTCTCGTGCTGTTGTTCCTTCTCTTGGTCTTGGCGTTCTTTCTCTCTGTCTGCCAGTCTCTTTTCTTCAAGTTCTTTCTCTGCTTCCTGTCTTCTGGTCTCTGCTTCCCATCTTTTTGTTTCTGCATCCAACCTTCTTGCTTCTGCTTCAGCATCCAGTCTTTTCGCCTCCAACGCCCTTTCTTGCAGCACCAGCTGCAGTCGCAGCACCTCAAGCTGGTGTGGGGGTCTTCTGCCTCAGTTCCTGACTCACCCCCAGTGACTCTCTGCTTCAGATCATGTGCCAAGAGAGTAGCTATGAGATCTGCCTTTTTCTTCTGCTTTAGACTTTCAGGCTGAATCCCCTTTTCCTGGCACCTTTCAATAAGCTGTGGCACAGTAAGTGAGTCATACTCCGTGGAGCTCATTCTCTAATGCTACACTTTACTGTGCTAACTAGAAAAAAAATAAAACTGTTGTACAAATGTATCCTCTTATATATCCTGTTTTGCAATGCTAAGGTAACTGTTCCACTGGCAAACTCTGTATCTCAGTGTGCTACGCAGTCCGCTATCATCACCCCACCACTGCCAACCAATATGTGACAAGCCACCTCTCCCTCTGGGCTGAAACAGCTTTTAGAGAGGTGTGTGTCCTCGGGTATTCACTGCCACCAGCCGGACTTTCCTTCCGGCACCTCTTTCAAGTGTGCAAACTTGAATAATCACATGTGCAATTACAAGTTAAAGTCTGGTAGTGTGTCTCTTTTGGGTGGCGGATGCTACACAGAGTTACACTTAACCAGTGGAAAACAAATATAACTTAAAAAATGACATCACAGTCACAACTGTTGAGCAAATAAATAGCTTTACTTAACAGAAAGTGCAATGAGCATTTACAGGATATGTATTTACAACACAAGAGAATAACATTCATACAGGAAAAGTAAACAAATGTTTTTAAATAACAGATGGCAAAAGAAGAAGGCTAATACTGAAATATGCTATCACTAAACTTACCCTTCCCTGTCCTGACAAGAGACACTGGACCCTGTTCTAACTGCCAGCTCCCACGGACATAGTTACAAGGGTAGGCTCCAAGCTTATGTTTCCCCTCACAGCTTCCAAAGGCAAGAGAGAGCTTCTCTGTCTTTCAGAAGGTTATATATTCTCTGGAGAAAAGGTCATTCCTATTCTCCCTTTAAATGCACCAACCAACTAACATGTACAGTATGTATTTAATTGTCCCAATCAGAGTGAACACCTATCAGTGACCAATTATATTCCCTTTTCACCTTAAGTTTATATTTGAATGATCCAATCCATTCAAACTGCCCTGTGTCCGTGTCTGCAGGTCTGTGTGTGTCTGGAGATATCCACTCGAGATTTATGACCCAGCTCTTATCTAGCAGCTAGGAATTCCACAAGCTGGATGCTGCTGGAGGATTTCAGCCTCAGTGTATTTTTTCCACACTGCTAAAAAAAACAAGCATTTGTCAATGCCGAATGTTTGCTTGCTGGCACTGGCATTGGTAGTGTAGCAGTTACAGAGCTGCATAACAGAAATGGTAGTGAAGTACTGAACTGAAGCCAACCCCACCACCACCCTGCAGAGAGTGACAGGCATTGGTGTGTGCTTTTGGGTCGCCAGGCATAACAGCCACGCCATTTCATCACACCCTACCCTGCAGACACTGA
The DNA here is from genome assembly GCA_016271365.2 of Neoceratodus forsteri. Taxonomy (NCBI): domain Eukaryota; kingdom Metazoa; phylum Chordata; order Ceratodontiformes; family Ceratodontidae; genus Neoceratodus; species Neoceratodus forsteri. The sequence continues at coordinate 946,464,271 of CM028135.1, forward strand.
CAAGTGTCACGGTGTGCCTTGGGGTCTTTGGCCCTTATGCGCACCCCATTCCATCAGGAAATACGGTGAGATGGGTGTGGTATAGGAGAATGGGGTGAACTTTGGGGCCGAAGAGTCCAAGGCATACCTCGATGCCTCTCACTGGCTGCAGGGTGTGGAATGGTATGAGCATTACAGGCAAGAATCCCAAGTCACATCCCTGATGCCTGTCATTCTCTACAGGGTGGGGCGTTATAGTTGGAAACCCTAACACCTCCTTCATTCGTTGGTATTTTCACTCCATGGTTTTTTTGTGACCCCCACCTCATGAACAGTGGCAATATCAGTTTGTTAGCCAAAAGCTGCTTATGCACAGCGACTACGGCATTTAGCACCACAGGTGCAAAAACACATTCCGAAAAGGATGTGAAAAATGACAGCTGTACTGTTCATGAAGAGGTGTAAAAAATGGCAATGTTGCAAATCTGCAGTAAAAATATAAAAAAAAGACTGGTGAAGTCACAGTGTGCATAGAAACTGTGCAGCACACCTGTAATGTAATTAGTTTGGGGATTTTTTACAGCAGATTGTCAACACAGGCATTTTGGAACCTCCGATCATGAACAGTGTCACTGTGATTTTCTTTATCTGTCCGAACAATGATTTCCCACAGCGACCACGCATCTCTGTGCTGAAAGTGTGAAAACACATTTTGGCCATGTTGTGAAAAATTACAGCTGTACTGTTCATAAGAAAGTGTGGAAAAATGCCACTGGTGAAAATCTGGACTGAAAATATTACAAAGTCACGAACTTACGAGGGTGCGTGGAAACTGCGCAATGCTCACTCGTAACACAGTCATTTTATGGACTTTTGCAACCAGATTTTCAACATAGCCATTTCAAGACCTCTGCTCATGAACAGTGTAATTGTGATTTTCTTAATCTGTCCCAAACATTGCTTTCACACACCGACTGCACCATTGTGCGCTACATGGGCGGAAACACATTTTGGGAGACATGTGAAAAATGGCAGCTGTACTGTTCATAAGGAAGTGTAATAAAATGGCAATGTGGAAAATCTGGAGTGAAAATATTGAAAGTTCGAAACTTACGATAGTAGGAACTGCGCAACGCTCATTTCAGTAAAACAGTCATATTAGGAATTTTTCACCAAATTTTCAATGTAGCCATTTAAGAACTCTGCTCATGAACAGTGTCACTGTGATTTTCTTAATGTGTCCCAAAAATTGATTTGATACACCGACTTCGCCATTATGCGCTACATGGAGTGGAAACACATTTGGGCAAGATGTGAAAAATGACAGCTGCACTGCTCATAAGTAAGTGTAATAAAATGGCAGCGTTGAAAATCTGGAGTGAAAATATTGAAAGTGCGCCAAACTTACGGTGATGGCGTGGGAGCACAATGCAGCGCTGCGTAAAACAGTCATTTTAGGATTTTTTCACCAAATTTTCAACATAGCCATTTAAGACCTCTGCTCATTAACAGTGTTACTGTGATTTTCTTAATGTGTCCCATACATTGATTTTGCACACCAACCGTGCCATTGTGCGCTACCTGGGCGGAAACACGTTTTGGGCAAGATGTGAAAAATGACAGTTGTACTGCTCATAAGGAGGTGTGGTAAAATGACAATGTTGAAAATCTGGAGTGAAAATATTGGAAATTCGCGAACTTACGAGGGTGCGTAGGAACTGCGCAATGCACGTTCGTAAAATAGTCATTTTTAGGAATTTTTCCACCAAATTTTCAAAATAGGCTTTTTGAGAGCCCACCTTATGAACAGTGGCAGTGTCATTTTGTTACTCAGTCCTGAAAGGTGATTTTGCGCAGTGACTGCAAAATCACACTTTGGGGCTGATTAACGCCATGACAGTGAGAGCATTCATGAGAAGGGGTCCCAAAAACCCCATGTTGAAAATTTGGTGCAAAAATTCCAAAAAATGCCTGAGATATGCTGCAAAGTTGAAAAAACCCTATCTATCCCATTATACAACTTACCGGCATTTCCTCAGTTCGCGGTCAGCTTTGAAGAGTGCAAATGTATTCCGGTCCACGAAGATCGTCGCACCAGAGTCCAGAGGTAAGTAAGGGTGGGGTGGGGGAGGCGGGGTGTGCAGTGGGTGGGCGCGGGTGGGGGCAGACACAGCGAGGACCGTTTTGCGTTTCAGGTTTTTTTAAATGAGGAGCGGCTGGGCGTTTGCCATGCTCGGGTGGGCTCTAGCATGGCACAAGGACGCTGGTGAAGGGGCGTGGAGCTGACGAGATTGGGCACCCATTGGTGATAGCATGTGTTGCCACGCTGGGGTGGGCTCCCAGCGTGGCACCTGTACTCTGGGGGTGGGGAAACCAGTGGAGCCGACAGGGATTGGGCACCCGGTCGGGTATACCATGTTTAGCGCTGAGGTGGGCACCCAACATGGCATAAGGAACTCTGTTTTGGTGGGGGCACAGCACAGCCGACGAAGTTGGGCACCCCTGTCGGCTACAAAGTGTCTTAGCGTGGGGGAGCATGCAGTATGCATGCCTCTGTGTGTGTAGTGTGTGTGTGTAGGGGAGGCGCGCGCTGGCAGGCGATATCTTATCGCTGCTCACTGAAGCGTTGCTCCCCCTTTCAACTGTACGCCACTGCACCAGCGGCATTGGAGAACTGCGGCCGAGCCTGCAAACACACTGCCTGAATTGGAAGAGGGCTGCCACACCTCCGAAATCTCGGATGATGGCACTATGTTTCTTGCACATGCGCACAAGCAAACATAATAAGGCACTTACAGAATCCAAACCATTAACTCTTTCCTTCCCATTTCTGTCACAGGTACAATGTTTGAGAATGTGATTAATATTAAATATTTAAGAGTTATATTGGATCCTATCCTTAATTATGGCTCTCATATACAGATGATTACATCTAAGAATCATGCAAAGCTTGGCTTACTATACCAACTTCGCAGTTATCGGTTTATGATGCACGTTTGGCAACTGCATCTCAGTGCCTACTGCCAATATTACAATGTGCTTCAATTACAGTTGATAATTCCCGAGAGTACAATACATCGGAAAGTTGTGTTACTAAACAAGATAGAGGGAAATTTATTGTACTGGCACCAAATACTGCACACCACTGTGATATTATTAACAGATTGGGGTGGTTAACTATAAAACTATCATATAAACATAGTTTATAACTTATCAGGTATACCCATTAGTTTGAAAAATCAACTTATAACATTATAGAATGAAACTTATACCACGTCAAATTGTGACACAACATTGTTAAAAGTTCCATTCAAACGTTCATCTAATGGTCAGTGTACTTTTGGATATACTGCACCTGCAGTTTGGAACAATTTACCTTTTCATATTAGGAATATAAAAAATAATGTTCTGTTTGCTAAAACCCTAAAGACATATCTTAGAACTGTGTGTAGTTGTGATTGTTTTTAAAATGAATGTTTTATTGATGACACGGAATGTTTATTTCCTATATAGTATTATTGTATGTTGTCATTTGTACTTCTGTAATTGTGATTTGTGTGTGTTATTGTATTGATGGTTGTGTGTAATTTTTGTTTTGTTTTTGCTGACCGGGTAAGTGCACTAGACAAATCCTGCCTATTTTCAGGCACGACTCGGGGGAGGGGGATACAGATGAATGCCAACTAACCTTGAACCAGATTAAGCTGTTGGTCGTATTTTTAGTGAATGAGGGAAATTTGGCCAGGACACCGGGGAAATTCCACTACTCTTTTTGGTAAGTGCCATGGGATCTTTTACATCCACCTGAACTACCACCAATCCAGGCAGATGAGACCTCGGTTTAACATTTCATCCGAAAGACGGCACCTCTGAAGTGCAGCACCCTTCTCATGCGGCACTACAGTGTCAGTATTGGGATATTAACCCAAGTGTCAGATGTGGGAACTGAACCCACAGCCCTTTGATCTCCCAGCCTCAGAGGCGAGTGTGCTACCTACTGAGCCACTGACACTAACTGTATTCCATTACTGACTATGGGTCATACCTGTAAAAGAGATTGTATCCCAGTGTACTAACCCGTATACAAATCAAATCAAATAAGGAAAAGTCATCAGTGGGGTTACCCAGGGCTCCATCCTTGGTCCTGTGCTTTTCAACATCTTCATCAGGGACATTGGTAAGGATATAAATGGCAGAATAACACTCTCTGCAAATGATACAAAACTAGGAGGCAGGGTGGATACCACAGCGTCTATCAGAAACCTTCAGGCTGACCTAAAAAAGCTTGAAACATGGTCTGATGATTGAAAACTCAACTTTAATGCAAAGAAATGTAAGATGATGCAATTGGGCAAGAATAACCCCAAGACTGAATATTACTTAAATGGACTCCAACTCATCACCTCATCGGAGGAAAAGGACCTAGGAGTGCTAATCTCTGAAATCCTTAAAGAGCCCCCGAGAGCATTAGGAAAACATTGAAAAAAGTAAGATTTATATTCAACTCCATCCTGTGTTCTTTATTACTTCATATATTTTCAGTAATTAATTCTCCATTTTCTTTATTTCTGAAAACAGCTGCATGAAAACAAGATCCCTATCCCCTAGAATATATCTACTCTGGCTGCTTCTCTACACCTGACATCACAATCCCCTGTTGACATCATATTTATCTCCACAGCAACATATTTTGATGTCATAAACAGAATTAAGATGTAAGATGTAGGCAGGCAGCCAGAGTTAAAAGGGCAGAGATACCGTATTCATGCAAAAACCCTTAGTAATCAGGAAATAAGGGTGAGAGTTACAGAATAAAATATGAAGTTTAAGCTGCATTTATGCCCTAATGTTACATGTTTTCAAAGTTGTCTCAACTGTGCCAGGAGCTCTTTAAAGCATTGAATCAGTGTAACTGTGCATACAGCAAGACCAGCAGAATATTAGGGTACATGGGCAGAAGCTTCGACAGCAGAACAGGAACGTCATCCTGCCTCTTTATAGATCACTGGTGATACCTCAGTTGGAATACTGTGTCCAGGTTTGGAGTCCACACTTTAGGAAGGACATCAACAAGCTGGAGATGGTCCAGAGAAGGGCCAAAAAATTATATCAGGATTACATGTCCTGCCATACAATGAACATCTGAAGGGGATTAATTTATTCTCACTCGAAACTAAAAAGGTGAGGGGGGACACGTGATCGAGACATTCAAGTACGTAAAAGGCATCAACAAAGTTCCATACTTGGAACTGTTTACGAGGTCCAACAACACTAATATGAGAGGGCGCAACTGGAAACTTGTGGGGGGGGGTTCAAGCGTGATATCAGGAAACACTATTTCTCAGAGTGTGTGGTAGTGCCACGGAATGGTTTACCCTCTGAAGTAGTGGAGGCCAAAACAGTCACTTCTTTCAGACTAGGATGGGACATGCATACCAAAAAACTTCAGAGCACACAATAACCTCATAAAAGGAACATCCAGGTCAGTGCCGATTTAATCCATATTTTATTGAGCAAATGTGCAGACAACCAGTCCTGCCTCGCACGTTTCAGACAAATGTGTCCTTTATCAAAGGAGCCTTTGAAAAATGACACATTTGTCTGAAATGCATCAGGCAGGACTGGCTGTCTGCACATTTGTTCAATAAAATATGGATTAAACTGGCATTGGCTTGGGTATACCTTTTATGAGGTTACTGTGTGCTCGGAACTTTTTTAGTATGTATGCCTTTGATGTTCCACACCATTTTTTCCTTGTGCACACTCTGATTTTCTTCTTTGAAAAGGCATACATGCAACAGAGGGTCAGGGGAGTAGTGAACTCCTTAAACGTAAATTATACATGATAGCCTGTAGGGCCCAATAGGGGTCCCTGCAAACTAAAGGGCAGACTAGATGGACCACTGGTCTCCTGCTGCTGTCACCTTTCTATGTTTCTATTCATCACACTGAATAACTGTCTGGCATTGTTGCATGTTTCAACACTGCTGCTGGTGCCATATGGCAGCATCATATATTATTTCTGTAAATTGAGAAAAATACTGTTGTTGGAGACTGACACAGCGCAGCAGCATGCAGCAAGTATATATAATTCCTGGGACATGAGAAAAAATGGGAAATGAGATTTTTATTTAGTGCATTACTGGCACTAAAGTGAATCATAAGTTACAGGTGCTGTTAATGTGGTGGGAGACCGACTGACAGCGCAGTGGCATGTAAATACAGGTTACTCACCTGTAACAGGAGTTCTAGGAATGGTATATGTTGTTCATCCACACTCATTGGCAGGTATCCTTGCCGCTTTAAATCTTGCCGGAAGGTCTTCAAGCTTGCTCCTCCCACCCACCCGGGTGGTATAACTCTCGGCTCCGCCCCATGACGCCAGATCTGGCCCGCTGGAAGCTCAGGTTGTGCGTCGAAGCCGGGGAGGTCGGGTGGGTCGTGGGATGAACAACATATACCATTCCTAGAACTCCTGTTACAGGTGAGTAACCTGTATTTCTAGGGACATGGATATGTTGTTCATCCACACTCATTGGCAGACTCCTAGCAGTTCTCCGGGAGGAGGGAGGCCAGGCACTTCTAATGCCTCACTTGGGAAAGAGACTGGAGAACCGAGGCCCCAAAACCAGCATCCCGGCGTGACTCAAGGTCGATGTGGTAGTGGGTAATGAAGGTGTTTGCTGACTTCAGGTAGCAGCCCTGCAGATTTCCTGGATAGGGGCGTCCTGGAAGCAGCCACCGTTGCAGCAGTATGGCGGGTAGAATGAGCTCTTATCCCTCTGGGGCTCCATGCCCGCCAACTTATAACAGAGATCTATGCAGGAGGTTACCCACCTGCTTATCGTCCGCTTGGCTGCAGGTCTGCCAGATGCGGCTTCAGCGTGAGTGACAAACAGCTGGCGAACCTCTCCCAATTTCAGCCCGTCGCTCCTTATAATAAGCGGCGCCCTTCAGGGGTCCAGAGTATGGAGCCTATATTCGACCTCCGGTGTGATTTGGGTAGAACACCAGCAGAGTCAACACCTGGTTAAGGTGAAACTCCGACACCACCTTCGGAAGGAATTTCGGGTGGGAACGTAGGACAACCTTGTCCCTGTGGAAGACCAGATAAGGAGACTCTATGGAAGCGCCTGGAGCTCTCCCATCCTTCTGGCTGGCGTGATAGCCACCAAGAAGGCGGTCTTCCACGACAGGTGAGAGAGAGCACACCTGTGCATAGGTTGAATAGCTTGCCCATGAGCTTTGCCAGTACCAGCAGTAGATCCACGGAGGTGGGGTTCCCGCACTGGAGGAAATGTGATCAAGGCCTTTGAAAAAGTGCCAGACCACCTTCTCCTGCGCCACCGACTGCTTCCCGGCCCACACCAAGCAGAGATGGCTGCAAGGTGCACCCTTAGGTCGCCGACTCCAAGCCCTTGACTAGAAAGGACCATAAATAGTCCAAGATGCTTGCCAAGGAACAGGAGGAAGGGTCCAAGCCCTTGCCCTGACACCAAATGGAAAACCTTTTCCATTTGAAGGCATAACATTTTCTGGTCGACTCTACGGGATGCCTCAACTACATTGAGGACCTCGTCGGAAAGACCCAAGGCCTGGAACTCTAGCGCTCAGGAACCAGGCCGTCAGGTGCAGGATTGAAGGTCCGGATGGAACACCTTCCCTGATTGACTGAGAGCAGGTCCGGCGAGCTGGAAGCTGCCGCGAGTCCTGGAGCTGAGACTGAGGAGATCTGGGTACCAGAACTGGCGAGGCCAGTCTGGAGCTATCAGAATCACCTCGCCTTGTCCTCCTCGCCTTGAGAAGCACCTTGTGGATCAAGGGAAATGGGGGAAAGGCGTAAAAGAGGCCCGGGGTCCATTGCCTCGAGAAGGCATCCCCCTGCAGCGAGCCCTGCTGAGGGGGGCGGGCATGGAACAGACTCAGCTTTGCGTTCTCCCTGGAGGCAAACAGGTCCACCTGAGGTGTGCCCCAAAGGGAGAACAGATGCTGTACTACCTCCGGCAGGAGAGACCACTCGTGGGATGCAGCCCCTATCCGGCTCAGGGCATCGGCCGGGGTGTTGGAGGCTCCTGCCACGTGAATGGCTAGGAGATCCGCCTCCAGGCTGCGCTGAAGTGACCAAATGCGGAGAGCTTCCTTGCATAGAAGCATGGAGCGCGTCCGCCTGGCGGTTTAGATAGTACATGGTGGTGGTATTGTCCGTCTGGACTCGGACCACTTGACCCCGGAGAACGGAGCAAAGGCGGTGAGAGCTAGGCGGACCGCTCGGAGCTCCAGCAGGTTGATGTGGCATCGGGACTCCCGCTGGGACCAGAGGCCATGAGCCCGGTGTTCCCCCAGATGGGCACCCCAACCCATCAGAGAGGCATCGGTCGACAGAGAGACCGTCGGCTCGGGGCAGACGAACGGGATGCCCTCCTGCAAATGATCTGGAACGGTCCACCACTGGAGAGCGTTCCACATCCCCTGTGTCACCGACATAAGCTGGTCCAAGGGATCGCAGCGTTGTGACCACTGGCTGGCCAGTCCCCACTGAAGGGACGCATGTTCCAGCGGGCCCAGCGGACCACGCTGGTGCAGGCCGCCATGAGACCCAGGAGGCGCAGGAAGTCCCGGGCAGGGCGAGTGCCCAACCAGAAATGATCGGGGCAAAGGAGGAAGAACCTCGGCCCTGTCCGCGGGAGCAGCTCTGGCTCGAAGGAGTCGAGCTGCGCCCGATGAATAGAATCACCTGCTTGACTCGAGTTCCGACTTGGCCTCGTTGATAAGGAGGCCCAGTTGAGAGCAGACCTGGAGGGCCAGATCTCTGGACCACTCCGCCTCCTTCCTGGAGGGAGCTGCTATCAGCCAGTCGTCCAGGTAAGGGTACACCCGGACCCCTCGGCGCCGCAGGAATGCTGTCACCACAGCCATGCATTTGGTGAAGACCCTGGGAGCTGGAGACAAGCCGAAGGGCATGGCTTGGAACTCGAAGAGGGATCCTTCCGCTCGGAAGCGAAGGAATCTCTGGTGAGACGGACGGATAGGGACGTGAAAAAACGCGTCCTGCAAGTCCAGAGAGCAGAACCACACGCCGCGTTCCAAGGATGGTATTATCTGAGCCAGAGTGACCATCCTGAAGGTTCGAGACCTTAGGAACTTGTTTAGGTCGTGTAGGTCGAGAATGGGGCGCAGCCCCGTCCGTTCGAACCAGGAAGTACCTGGACACAAACCCTGGGTCTGAAGGAGGGTCCACCACCCTCTTACCACCTCCTTCTGGAGGAGGAGACGATGTCGGCTCGACGAGCCGCCAGTGAGGCTGGGATCCCGAGCCCCGAGGGGCGACGGCTCTGAAGGGTGGTGCCTGCTCGATTCCAGGAGGCAGGCCTCTTCCACCACCTCCAAGACCCACCTGTCCGTGGTAACAGCGGACCAGGCGGAGCAGTGCGGAGCCGTCCCCAGGGGACCCAGGGGTAAGGCGACGGGAATGGGGCGACACCTCAGCCCGTCACTGGGCAGGCTTGGAGGAGGGACCGCCGAGGGACCTCCTGGGCCCTTCCTCCCTGCCTCCTGTTAGAGGAAGCCGCGGTTTGGGTTTGGGATGCCAAGGCCGAGCCTGCTGGCCCTGACGTTGCTGGCCGGAGGCCGGGGCACTAGAAGGACGAAAGGGCTTAGGCTGTGGTTTGCGGCCTTTGTCCTTCTGAGCGGAAGAGACCGAGTCCAAGGTGGCATTGGACTTCTCGATCCTCTGCAGGTGACCTTCCACCCCAGGGCCGAAGAGGTCAGTCCCCAAAAAGGGAACATCCGCCAACTTGTGCTGGGTATCCGAGTAAAGGTGGATATCCTCAGCCAAGCCGCTGGCCGACATAGCCACTGCGGCCGCCACCGATCTGGCACATGAGTCCCCTATATCCAAAGCAGTCTGGAGCTGCTGTTTGGCCACTGCCCTGCCCTGGTCCCGCACCTGCTTAACCGTAGTCTGCAGATCGGCGGGAAGATGAGGGATGACCTCATCCAGGGAGCCCAACAGGGCATGAGAAAAATGTGCCATGAGGACGGCCGAACTGGCCTGACGAAGGCCGAGAGAGGACGCAGCGTAGACTTTTCGCCCGACATAGTCCAATTTCTTGGACTCCTTGTCAGGAGGTTTGTCCACATCCCTGGCGTTGCCGGCGCGCCGGAAAACGCTGTCGGTAACCAACCCCTCAGCAGAGGGGTGTTCCGAAAAACCGGACAAGGAACCGGTAGGGACCGCATACTTCCTGGCCATCCTGGCCGAAAGGCGCAGGGCAGGAAGCAGGGCGCTGCCAAAGCTCCAGTGCCGGACCCACTATGGCCTCGGCCACCGGAAAGGCCTCCGTCGGAGAATCCCCTCGGTCCAGAATCTCCGTGAGGGGATACCTGGCCCGTTTGGAAACGGGTTCGAGCTCCATCCCGGTAGACTCCGAGATGAGCCGAAGCAGTCCTAGGAAGGACGACGGGCTATCGTCCATTGACTGACCTCCTGAAGACTCCAAGTCCAGTCGCTTGGAGAAAAAGGAGGAATCATCTTCGGACTCGGAAGAGTCCTCGAAGAGCTGCCTCTGGCCTGAGCCACCCTTCACCTGCCGAGGTCGGTCGGGAGTGAGGGTAACTGACAGCCAATGGGGTAGACCCTTAGCCGACCGAGAATCCTTGGTCGGAGCCCCAATTGGTGGCTGTGGAGGCGGAGGTTCCACCGGAATCGGTGGAGCAGCTGGTTTTGGCCGAACAACCGGCCTGGGTATAGGCTCCTCGGATAAGTCGAGGGGTTGTGTCGGCCGTTCCGGTGACAGCCACTTAATGGCCGGGGAAGGCGACGGGGTCGGCTTATTCCCGGCCAGGAGGAGCTGTTGCAACATAAGGTCCTCGCACCGCCGACGTACTTACGCCGCTTCCCCATCCAGGAGGAGGACGAGGACGAGCGGCGACGCCGGGCTTACCCGGTGCCGAGACTGGAGACCGCTTATGACGGGTGGGATCGGCTGGACCGCGAAGAGGTCCGAGACCGAGACCGAGAGTCCCGGAATTTCCGAGGTCGGTGCGGGGAGGTGTCGGCCGGAACCGGCACTCCCTTCGGCTCGGATGGTCCATCCGAGGGCTCCGGAACCGGAGGTACAGGCGAGCCACGGATCCTCAACCTCCCGGGAACCGGGAGAGGGATCTCGGCTGCTAAAGGCGACAGCCCGTCCAATGGGTCGAGAAAAATCTCGACTTCATCCGGTGGAGTCTCGGTCAACTGACCTGGCCAGGGGACACCCGTGAGGCCAGTGGCCGAAGCCGAGCGGTCGACCGAAGCCGACGGTCGATGGCCCGGGGAGAGGGACCTTTCCCGCTCCCAAGAGCGTCGACGGAGGGACTTACCCCGTCCCTCTTTTTGGACCGAGAATAAGGTCCAGCAGACGCAGGCCCTTCTCCTTTAGTGGAGAGGGACAGACAAAGCTCCTTAAAAGAAGCCGTGTAGGAAGAACCCAGAGAGAGCGGGATAAATGCCGCGGCCGAGGAAGATACGGCCCGCGCCTCCTCTTGCCGAGGCGACCATCCGCTGAGCTGATCACGCCAACCCGCGCGCGGACACCACCAACCGGGCCTCCTTGGACTTCACCGGAAGGAAACGCTTCTCGGGACGGCCCAGTTGCAATCGGGCAGCACGGTCTTCGAGGACGTAGGCCGAGAAAGATGAGCACAGGTCGCAAGCCTGCGGGTCGTGCTCAAGGCCTAAGCAGTAGACACACGCGGAGTGTGGATCCGTCCGAGACATCTTCTGCCCGCATGGGCATCTCCGAAATCCGGGAGTCGATTTGTCCATCGCAGCCGCGAGGGATAGAAGACTGAAGTCTTTTTGCAAAATTTATTTTTAAATCCGCAAACGGAGAAATAGGAACCAGTCACAAACGCAGAGCGTTAAGGAGGGAACCTGAGCTTCCAAGCGGTAAGGAAGATCTGGCGTCATGGGGCAGAGCCGAGAGTTATACCACCCGGGTGGGTGGGAGGAGCAAGCTTGAAGACCTTCCGGCAAGATTTAAAGCGGCAAGGATACCTGCCAATGAGTGTGGATGAACAACATATCCATGTCCCTAGAACAAGTAATTTTTGGGACATGAGAAAAAATAGGAAATGATGAGATTTTCATATAGTGCATTTCTGGGTACTAAAGTGAATTACATGAGAAAAAATAGGGGAAATAACTGAAGACATATGGGGCCCAATATTCAAGTTTGCGTAAAGCGGAGTGCAAACATTTATGCTGTTCCTTACAATTGCCCAGGTGCCCAAAGATGCTATATTTAGTTGAACAGCACACTGGTGCTATTTGACTGAATATAAGGCCATGTTGGCCCAGTGCTAAGCCACTTAGCGCTGCCCCAACAGGGCTACCGAAGTACGCCGCCAAAATGGATAGCGCCAGAGTGCTAGGTGCAATATTCAAAGGGACACATGCAAATGAGCCCGTTAGGCATGCAAGGTGCTATTTACATGCCCATTATGGGCACATTTGCATGGGTAGTGAGGCAGGTTAGCATGGTGCCGCCCACCCAATTGCCCAATCCTAGACCTGTAGATATCCCTGGTGCTAGTGGTCCCCCACCCCGATCACTGGCCATTCTGTATGTAAGAATGCCCGTGGTGCTAGTGGTTCCAGCTCCCTCTGATCACTGGCCTGTTCTGCACATAATAATGTCCCTGGTGCTAGTGGGTCCCCCCCAACCGCCAGCCCCGACGTAAAAGTATTATCCCCGGTGGTTGAGATCTTCCTCCGATTGTCCACCCATTCTGTATGTAAGAATGGCCCTGGTGCTAGTGGTCCCAATCTCCAGCCCCAACATAAAAATATTATCCCTGGTGGTAGTGGTCCCCCCCCCTCCAATCACCAGCCCCGACGTGCATATTATTGTCCCTGGCACCAGTGGTCCCCCCTCCCTCCGATCGCCAGCCTCAATGTGCATGTTATCTTCCCTGGTGCCAGTGGTCCCCCCTCCAATCGCCAGCCTGGAAGTCTGGGGGGAAAAAAATTCCCTGGGATCCAGTGGTCCCCCCTCACCTCAGCATTATCCGCGGTGTCGCAGGAGCATATGGCAACCAGCACAGACCTCCACACACCTCCATGGCCAGCTGCCATATGCACAAGAAGGGAGCACGCCTTATGCGCACATCAGGGCTGGCAATCAGAGAGGGGAGGACCACTACCATGAGGGTAATACTTTTATGTCACAGGGTGGGAACCACTGTCACCAGGAATAATACTTTTACGTTAGGGCTGGCGATTGGAGGAGGGGTATCACTAGCTGCAGGGACATTCTTACATACAGAATGGGTCAGTGATCTGGGGGGGAGACCACTAGCACAGGGACATTCTTATATACAAAATGGGCTGATGATGGGTGGGGGGGAGACCACTACCATCAGGGACATTCTTATATACAGAATGGGCTGGCGATATAAGGGGGGGACCACTACCATCAGGGATAATTATTTATACATCAGGGCCTGTGACCAGCGGGGGAAGGGGCTGCCAGGGACCACAGGGGGTGGTTGTGCTCCCCCAGCGGCCAACCAGGTAGGTTGCTGCATTACCTCTGGCAGCTGCTAGGATTGCCCGGCATTAAGTCAGGGTTTTGTTAGGCAGTATTTGTACTGCACAAAAGGACCACGCTAAAACCTTTTGCGCAGTGCAGTCATTGAATATGGGGTAGTGCAGCTATTCATGGCCACACCTCTCATTTAATTTCCATTTTATTTTGTTAACCAGGTAGGACCACTGGGACTGGCCGTTTTTCAGGTTTGACTCGACACAAAACATGTAATAACAATCACATACAAACATATAGTAAATTTAAACCGACATAGAAATAAAGTAAACAAGTCTCAAATGACTGTAAATACTCCTTGAAATGCAGTTTGAAGTGATGCTATGAGGAAGAGGAGCACAAACCATTAGGTAATGTACTCCAAGATGAAGGAGCAGCAGCTCGCCTGCATACGCTGTATGTTTCACAGGTGCTAACGCTCTTTGCGGATGCAACAGCCCTTTTGAATATGGCAATCCAGCACAAACCCGTTTCCATGGGCAAAGACCTATTAGCACCCACATAAACCTTTGAATATCAGGACCCTGGTGTTTATTCATTACTATGCCCTAGGTGGGACAGAGAGTGCACCCCCACCACAAAGTTCTTCCATTCCCTCAAGCAGTGTCTGATGCTTTGCAGCAGCATCTGGAACATGGCCTCCATGGATACAACTCTGCATCTGAGGTCACAATCTCAACATGGAGTTGGGCCACTTCATCTCTAAACCAAGATCTTGAAGGGGGAGGATCTGCATCTGTGCCTCACGTGGCCTCCGTGGCTGAAGCCTCCCGAGTCTGGCTTCAGGTCACACATCCCTCATCAGTGCCCCCGGCAACTGTGCCTCACTGTCACTTGCTGCACTGCCCCCCAGCAGCACAGAAGGACTACTAGGAATGGCAATGCCTCCACCCCTCTCAGTCACCTTCTTGCATTCCTCCCACTCACAGCGGTGCCTTACTCTAAGGTGGGTGTGCTGCCCACCAGTGCCCAAGTGACTGCCCCATTTACCATGCCAAACAACTGTCTGGCACAGTTTGCACATCACAACACTGTTGTCAGCGGGGTCCAAATCAAAAACTTCCCGAACCAAGTACTTATGCTGCTGCTGCCTAGGGGAGGAGCAAGAGATGGTTGGTCTCGGGGGCTCCTCATGTGGTTCAGACAGAGGTGGTGGCGGTGCCAGAGAGAGGAGGGGCACAGGGAGTTTATCCCTTGTAGGTTCTTCCGGTGGCAGAACAGCTGAAACTTGCTGCTGCTGCTGCGCTGTGGGTTGGGGATCCTGTAGACAAAGAAGCCGTTGCTGCTACAGGCTTCTTGCTGGCCCTTCTGACTTACCAAGAGCATTATATGAATGTATCAGCTGGAATGCTTATAAATGTTGCTGTGCTATTCCTTTAATAAAATACAAGCAAAAAAAGTGATGGAGAAATGCAGCAGCACATATGGGTGTAGGAATGTAGACCAGAATGGTGGTCCTAGAGGAAAAGGCGCTGAGGGCAATTTAGGGAGTAGAGTGAGTAGGGGGTTAAATGCAGGACCACAGTAACATTCCTTCTATGGCTGGACTATGGCGACATTGTTTATAGAAGTGCTGCAGCCACACATCTGGGAAGCTTAGATGTCCTCTATTATAGAGCTCTCGCTTCATCAGTGAGTTCCCTGCCCTCACAAACCACTGCCTCCTATACAAGGAAGTAGGTTGGCCATTACTTGGAACTAGAAGACTAAGACACCTAAATCTCTGGACTGTTAAAAGCCCTACATAATTCCCAACCTAGGTATATCTCCTTGCTCCTCCACAGGGTACAAGGTCCATACACACTTAGGCTACATAATGCTATCATATGAACATGGAAAATTTGCCAGCAGATAAAGACACAGAGGCCTATCAAGTCTGCTCGAATGTGCAGCTAGCACCCCTTATTCTGTAGCTGCCTCTCTCTTCCACCCTTCCCTTCATTAACCCTCCCCCTTGTCCTGTCCCATCCCCTTTTGAAGCAGTCCACTGCTGTGCTGGATACCACTTCTGCAGGTTAACACATTCCACCCAGCCGCCAGCCTCTCTGTAAAAAAGTGTCTCATCTCCCTCCTGAACCTTCCTCCCTCCAGTCTCATATCATGGCCCCTGGTGTCCCTCCCCTTCCTTACTTTGAACAGCCCTTCTGTACATGTCTGTTTATTCCTTTCATGTACTTAAAGGTTTCAATCATGTCCCCCCGTCCCTCCTATCCTCCAGTGAGTACATGTTCAACTCCCTCAACCTCCTCTCGTATAAGTCCCCCAGCCCCTTGATCATCTTTGTCGCCCTGTGCTGCACCCCCTCCAGTAACTTAATGTCCCTCTTCAGATATGGGTACCAGTACTGCATGCAGTACTCCAGGTGCATTCTAACTAATGACCTATACAGTGGCAGAATCATCTCCTCCCTCCTCGAGGATATACCCCTTGCAATACAACCCAGCATTTTGTTGGCTTTGCAGCTGCCTTCCTACATTGTGCCGAGTTGTTCATTGACCCTGTCATCAAGCACCCCAGATCCTTCTCCTCCTCTGTCTGGGCTACCTGCACTCCCCCAGCTGGTAACTCCTCCTCGGGTTCTTCATCCCAAATGCAGCACCTTGCACTTTTTGGCATTAAACCCAGTTGCCAGGTGTCTGACCAGGTTTAGCTTTGCCAGATCATCCTGCAACCCCTGCCATCCCCTAGGTCATCCACCACCGCTCCTACCTTGGTATCATCAGCAAACAGGCTGATCTTGCTCTTGATGTCCCATGATATGTCTGCAATGAATATCCCAAACAACACTGGTCCCAACACTGAGCACTGTGGAACACCGCTCGTAACTACCCTTGGGTGTGAGAGCTCCCCACCCACCACCACCCTCTGTTGCCTTCCCTAAAGTCAGTTTTCTACCCCATCTCACTAGCTTTGCACCCACCCCTGTGCCTACTACCTTACTTCCCAGCCTTCCATGTGGCACCGAGTCGAATGCCTTACTGAAGTCCAGATACAGGACATCCACTGCATGGCCCCTGTCCAGTTGCCTAGTTACCCAGTCATAAAACTCCACCAGGTTGGTTTGGCAGGATCTGCCCCATATGAAGCCATGCTGTCTGCTGTCCTGTAGTCCTTTGGCCTCTGGAGGGCCTGGCCTCTCCTTCAGGATAGTCTCCATTAGCTTACCCACGATGGATGTGAGGCTCACTGGTCTGTAGTTCCCGGTTCATCCTTGGGGCCACTCTTGTGGAAGGGCACCACATGAGCCATCCTCCAGTCCTGAGGTAGACACCCCGAATGTAGTGAGGCATTAAATAGGTCTGCCAAAGGTCCTGCAAGGACCTCTGCCAGCTCCTTCAGTACCCTGGGGTGGATGCCATCTGGACCTGGTGCCTTGTCCACCATCAGTGTCTTCAAACCCTCCTGAACTCTGCCCTCCATGATTTCCCCATCTGTCACCCCTTCCCCCCATTTCTGCCATTTCTCTCCCTTTGGGTGTCACCCCCCTCTTCTCTTTAGTAAATACTGAGCAGAAGTACTCATTTAGTGCTTCTGCCTTATACTTCCTGCTTCCACCCAACCCCTCCTTCCAAACCTTACAGTTCCTTTTCTCCCTGATGTACCTAAAGAAGTCCTTCTCCCCCTTCTTAATGCCTTGTGCCAGCCTGAGTTCTGTAGATGCTTTGGCTCCCCTTACTGCCCTTGTCACCTCCTTCAATTCTGTCAAGTACTCCTCCCTGTCCTCCCCCTTCCCTGTTTTCTTGTACTTCTTAAAGGCAGCTCTTTCCCTCCTTACCTTTTCCATGACCTCCTTGCTCAACCAGCTCGGTTTCTTAGCCCTAGCCTTCTTGCTCTGGGCCTTGCAGCAAGTTTTGGTTGCCTCCACTATCCCCAGCTTTATGAACTCCCACCTCTGGTTAGTGTTCATACTAGACTGAATTCTGACCAGGTACCTTTTTACCATTTCCCCCATCCTCCCAAAGTCGGCCTTCCTGAAGTCCAGCACTCTTGTGCCAGATTCCACTCCTTCCTTACCCATATCCAATGTGAGCCATACTGAGTGGTGGTTACTCCCTGACAGCGGTTCCTCCACTGTAAGTTCTCTCACAAAGTCCCCATTTGCCAGCACAAGGTCAAGGGTATTCCCTAACCTGGTTGGTTCACTGACCATTTGCAGCAGGAAGCTGTCCTGAAGGCATCCAGCAATACCTGCTCCTTCTGTTCCTGGTTGTTGGGGTACTCCAGTCCACTCTGGCATGTTGAAGTCCCCCACAATCACCACACACCCTTCTCGAGTCCTCCTGATCTGTCCCACTAGTTCCCTAACTCCTCCGTCTGAGATGGTGTCCTGTACACCACTCCCATTCTAAGGATCCTATTCTTGGAATCCTGGATTTGCATCCAACGTGACTCCGTACTACCCTCCTCCCCTTCCTCCCTTAAACACTTCAGTCCTTCCTTCACATATAGTGTCACACCCCCTTCTTTCCCAATCACCCTGTCCCTACGAAATAACCTGTACCCTGGTACAGACAGGTGCCAGTCATTGTATTGGGTGGCCCATGTTTCTGTGATGGCTGCAATATCCACCTCTCCCTCTGCCGTGAGCACCTGTAACTCTGCAGTTTTCCTCCCAAGGCTCCTAGCATTAAGGGTAACCACCTTCCACCCTTCCCCCCATCCTGCCCTCCTTTACTAGCATCACCAATAGTACTTGCCATGTGTCCTTTGTCACTGTTATGGGGGGTAAGCTCATATGGTTTCCCAACCTATGGTCTCTGCATATCTCTTGCCCAATTGCCACCCCTCACTCCTAGTTAAAATTCCCAACTTCCTCTATGTACTCCTCCATCCTCTGTTTCAACACTTTCTTTCCCTCCTCACTCAAGTGTAGTCTATCCTTGGCATAGACTACTGTCCTCCCAGGTCCCTCCCCCGCCCCCAACAGCCACATACCCTTTAGCAGAACACCAGGTTCTTAGCCATCCATTAAATTCCTTCATTCTCAGCTTTCTTGTTGTGCTTGCCTTGGGCACTGGAAGTATATCTGAAAAAGTTACTGATCTTCCTGCCCCCTCACATAATTGTGCTAGTTCCTCAAACCTCCTCTGGATTATATCTACTGTCTTGTCAGCCAGGTCGTTTGTCTCAAGGTATATAATTAAATGAGGCTTGTCCCTACCCCTTCTAGCGTATTTCAGAACAGATTGTCCCACCCTTTCCACTGTCATTCCTGGCATGGCCTCCACCCAAATGCGACTATGCCTCTCCACCTGACTCTCCTTAGCATTGAGTCCCCCAGCACTAAGATTCCACCACTCTTACTCCCTGCTTGCTTCCATTCATCTCCCTCTCTCATTTCCAGCTCCTCTTCTTCCTCCTGCACGTTATTTCCCCCTTTTGCCCTGTTGCAATTCTCCCAGCAGAACTCCCCCCCGCTCCAGTTTGGTACAGGCATTTATCAATTACTCCTCTAATTTCATCATTTCCCTCCTCCACCTTCTTCCTCTCTAGCAGTGCAAAACTATTTTCTGAAGACCCTTCACAAATGCCTGCTCCCTCTCTCTGCATAGTAACCTGTTCTCTCCTTTCCACTCCATGACTTTTGCCACTTCTTCACCTCCCCTCACAAGTCCCTGTCTCCTCCTTCCATTTGACTTTTGTCTCCTGACCTGGTTTCCCCAGCAATCGTTCTTCTTGGCCTGGGCCCCTTTGTCTCTGCTTCCCTTCTTCTGACCCTCTCCTCACCACTGTTGGCTTAAATCGTCCTCCCTCATCTCCCCTTCTTTCTCCCTCCAGTATTGGGCTAAACCCACCCCAATCTGCCTTGCCTGTCTTAGTTCCTCCTGCAGACCCTTGATCTCCTTTCTAAGTTTCTCTATGTGGTTGCACACTAAACATCCTCCCACACTCCAGGCAATTTTTAGAAAGATTGGTGCACCACAGTTGTTGCAGCCTACCACCCTACCCATTGCTGTCGTTGCCCACCAGCGACCCCCCACCCTTCCAGATGCAGGATACCAAACACTCCCCCAAGTCTCCCCTCTCCCCCTCTATCAGTGCAAAACATTATTTTATTTCCCTTACCTCCTTTGTTGTACATGTTTAGATAGATTGAGCAACTGCTTTTTATATTCCTATCCTTCCTATCCACACTCAAAGAGAGACTTTAAGTAGCTATTGCACAATCTTCTTCAAACTCCTACTCCTCCTTTCCCCAATGCAATAACAATGCAAAGAAGTAACAATGAAAGCTCCTAGATTTACAGTTACTTCCCTTCCACTGAGATAGCAGTCACCTCTTCACTTGCTGCTGTTCCTTTCCTGGATGTCTGCTTCTACTATGACAGGTGCATATCCTTTGCCTGTTTGAGGAAGTGATGTCAGAACCCCTGGTATAAAGGAAATAATGGACCTGGGGCAGGTGGGACCAGCCCAAGTCTTCCAGAAACAATCAGGTAGCTGAGGCCCCTGGTCAGACCAATAGCACCCTTCCCCCACTCTGCACTAAACTTTGCAGCTAGTGAAGCCAGCAAAAATGAATCACAATTCTACTCAAAGCCCCCAAAATAGGATTGTTACCCAAAGAAACAGGGCTCCAATTTAAACAGCTTCACCAACAACATATCAAAATAGGCTTGAAATTAGAAGATATAGGTCTCCAATTCAAAGAAACAGACCCAGTTAAATCACACCAAATAGGTTTTAAATCAGAAGAAATAGCTCGATATCCTGAGGCACTTCACAAAATATGGGAAAATGGCCTTTAGCTGGGCAAACCCCTGCAGCGCGGAATGCCCTTCAGAAACTGCTTCAATTATCCACTCTGGTCTGTACCTCTCACTTTGAAACACTACTATACCAGCACATCACTGATAAACGTGCATGCCTTTAATACAGCACTGGATTATGGCACAAGTAGCAATCACTGTGATTACGTATCTCCGTGTATTAAGATACTTCACTGACTGTTAACTCCAAGCTAATTTTTTTAAAACATCCTGTAACAAACAGATGGCGCTAGGAACAAAAATTGTTATCCCTCTCCTAATGCTTAGCTGTTATTTCCTGCTTTTGTATTCAGTTCTCCCTATGTTGTATGTATTTTGCACCATCTGATGATTATTGTATCTCCATACTGTAATTTCAGACTGTATGTATTGTTTCTGCTGTCCTACCCAGGACCTCCTTGCAAATGAGCTTTAGCTCAATGGAGCTTTTCCTGGTAAAACAAACAAAACAAAATAAATTTAAGGTCGGATGGGACACTAGGTCCATCACATGTGCCATGCCCTCTCCGCTTCAGAAACAGGCATCAAGTGTGCTGTGCAAATGTACTAATTTAGAGTGATTTTCCCACCCACCTTAGTACCTAGCGTGCCCTGTGATTACCATGGTAAGCAGAAATTTCTGCAGGATTACCCTGAAGGCCTGTACTGTCTTCATTTCTAGCATCTGGGCAGGCAGGCTATTCCACAGGTTCACCACTACTCTGGGTGAAGACGATCTTCCCAATGCCCCCCCCCCCCTTAATTAACCACCTTTGAGTGTTAGGGTGTCTCCTCACTTCCTGCTGTAGCACACCAGATCAAACATTTCTGTCCATTCCACCTTGTCAATATCCTTCAGTATACGAAAAACTGAGACCCTGTATCTGCTCAGCCTCCTTTTCTCCAGTTTGAACAGATTAAGGGCTTCCAGTCTACCCTCATAGCAGTGTTCCTCCATACTTGCAATCATTTTGAGGGCTTTGAGTTGTGCTCTAATGCCTCAATGTCATTTTCTATTGGAAGGCCAGCACTACACACAGTACTCCTGATGGGACCTCACCAGGGTCCTGTAAAGTGGCAGGATTATTTCCCCTGCTTTGCTGGTCACCCCTCTTTCAAGTAACCCTAGCGTTCTTCCAGTTTTTTTTGCCAGCTGTTGCACGCTGCTTGTCATGCTAAAGATCCTTGTCTATTATGACTCCCACTGAAGCAGGAGGAGCCCCATGTAGTATGCAGACCCCATCTCTGTTTCTCAATCCCACATGCATCACCTTGCATTTGGCTACACTGAATCTGAGACTCCAGAAGTCAGACCAGTCACCCAACTTATCTTATTACAACTTATTTATTTCAATGTATTACCAGGAAAGACATACTGAGCTGGGAATAACACATTTCCAGATGGGTCCAGGGAGGAGAGAGGGATAGTACCTATCTATCAATGTTCAGGTCCTCCTAAGGTTCAGTAACATCCTCATGGGAGTATACCACACTGGCCAGCTTAGTATCAACAGCAAACATATTCAGTCTGCTACAGACTCCAGCTTCCAGATCATTAAGGAAAATGTTGAAAAGCAGTAGCCACAGCACTAGTCTCTGAAGGGCACCATTGATTGCCCTTCTCCATTTGGAGCAGTGACCATCAACCACAATATTCTGCATCCCTCCCCCTGCTCTAATGTCTCACTCCATGAACGCACGTCTCATGTCTGGTCAGGTATATCCCAAGGGAGGTTGGAGAGTGCAGTATCTATAGCCTGTTTCTTCCCTTATCTTTGCATACTAAGTAAGCAGTAACACACAACGAGGTGTGGGTTACGTGCTGATAAGAGCACACCTAGGGGTGTACTAAGGCACGAGGCGCTTGCGCCGAGTGCCTTATGCCCCTAGGCATGCTCTTATCAGCACGTAACCCACACCTCGGAGTGTGTTATTGCGCTTATAAAATGGGCTTTTCTATTGATTATTTAATGAGTAAAAAAAAAGTGATAAAGTAAAAAATATATAGAAAAAGAAGGTTTAATAGTTCATATAGGAAAAATAGTCCCCTTAGTCCCCCTATGTAGTCACTGTAAAAAAATGTTTCATTTGAATTACAGCTGGCCACTGGGAGTGAGAGTGTCCCTTACTGGGTACCATACATTTACGTTCCTGGTTTTGTGAAACTATCTGACCCTGCTTGTCCACCACTATATTAGTCGAATCATGTAAAAAAATTGAAATCCCCAGCAGCTGTTAACGTTACACTGTGATCATTTTGACTGAGGCGAGTGTCTCTCACTGGAACCGCCGTAGTTAGTGCTTGTCTCACAGCGCTTCCTGCATTCTCCGGTTGAATTATACATATTTTTTAAAACTGTTTAAAAAAGCATCAACTTGAGTGAGGCGAGTGTCTCACTGGAACCGCCGCTGTATGTGAACCAGCCCGCCGTTACAAGGAGAATCCAGAAAGCGCTGTGAGAAAAGCTCTGGCTACGGCGGTTCCAGTGAGAGACACTCGCTCTCACTCAAGCTGATGCTTTTTTAAACAGTTTTTAAAAAATATTGTACAATGAAATCCTGTATCACGAACCAGTCCGCCGTTAGGAGGAGAATGCAGGAAGCGCTGTGAGAAAAGCGCTAACTACGGCGGTTCCAGTAAGAGACACTCGCTCTCACTGAAAATGATCGACAGTGTACTAAGAGCTGCTGGGGATTTTAATTTTTTTTTTTTTTTTTACATGATTTACTTTATTGTTGTGTGGTTAGGAGTATCCTTCCCTTTTAAACAGTCGTGGAGTTGCGGTCCTTGGTTTTGGCGTCGTTTTCAGTTCGCTGTGAGGCGAGAAGGTGTCGGTCTGTGGCATCAGTGAGCTCTGCCAGTCAGCGTTGTTGTTTTCAGTTGGCAGAGCTCACTGATTTTTGCGGTCATGAGGCATGTTGCTGGGTGGTAGTGCCGATTGGATACAATATCATCTGATAAGGACACGGCTCAGATAATGTTGTAGCCAATCAGTGCTTTAGGATTTAGAAGCCCATTTTATAAGCACTAATATTGACCATCCTGATGGGGGATGCTCCAGACTCCATCACTTCACTCTCCACACTTTTCTGTCATTATATGTAGAGTGTTTTTTATTAATGCAGATGCAGTGTCCATTCTGAGTGCATTTTGATTAATTCTATTTTATAATGGCATCCTATATTTTGTCTGTATAACAAGACTGCGATTTAACATTTCAGAACGGGGCTTTATTACTGTATAGCAGCTTATTTTTAGCATCCTCTCTATTTATCGTGGAGTGGGGTGCAGTACTATTTAGTGCCAGATTGAATTAGCGCATCAGCTTCATGTCCAGTTCCAGCACTATGCTCCCTGCAATATTAGCGATCAGCCTATTTTAGCACTTTTTGTCAGTTAAGCTAATACAGTGAAAATAAACTGAACACTAATATTTCCTGCTAATATGTGCATTCACCTGTCTGCACATCTAATTTTTTTTTTATGAAAGCTCTGAATCAATTGTTTAGATCAACTCCCAATTTTCTACTAAAATACAGGTTTTTAATCTTTGCAATTTACTTGTTACAATGGGATTTAAAAACATGTCTCAAGTGTATCCTATGTACATAGGGAGGTAAAGAGGGTGGCTAGGCAGGCAAAAGCAGACACATAGCTGCATATTGCTGAGGGAGTCAACAGCGGAGAAAAAAAAAAAGAGGGTTACTCACTTGCAACCGTAGTTCTAGGAGTGGTATATGTGAAAGTGTGGGATAAAACAGACACAACAAACCAAAGTCAGGTGCATAAAAACGCAAACGTGCATTGTTTATTTATTTATTTATTTATTTATTTTAGTCTTTGGTAACCGGGTAAGGCCCACTAGGCACAAGTGCCTGTTTTCAGGGGCGACCTGGGAGCACTGGGGGGTTAAGTGACTTGCTCAGAGTCACACAGTATGCAAGTGGAGGTTGTGAGACTCAAACTCAGGTCTGGTCTGCTGGATACATAGATAGATAGACAGTGTCGGCAGATAAGGGCCTATGGCCCACCCAGTCTGCCCATTTAAGTTTGTAAGTTCAGTTTATGTTTTCCAGGAAGTCTGTTGCCCCTTACCCCTGACCTCCAGAATTCCTTTATGTCTATCCCATGCATTCTTAAATCTCGTGATTGTTTCAGCCCCCACCACTTCCTCTGGCAGGGTGTTCCACTTGTCCACCACCCGTTCTGTGAAGAAATTCTTCCTCACGCTTCTCTGAATCGCCCTCCCTCCAACTTCATCCCATGCCCTCTAGTCCTGGAACATCTTTTCACTTAAAATAGTGCATTCCTGCACCCTGTTCCTCCCTGTAAGATACTTGTATGTCTCTATCATATCCCCTCTCTCCCTCCTCTCCTCCAGGGAGTACATGTTCAGTTCCTTCAACCTGTCCTCATAGGACTTGTGATGCAATCCATGCACCATCTTTGTTGCCCTCCTCTGAACCTTCTCTACCCTGTCTATGTCCTCATGTAGGTAAGGTCTCCAGAACTGCACAGTGTACTCCAGGTGTGGCCTCACTAGTGTCTTGTATAGTGGAATTATGACCTCCCTTTTCCTGCTGGTGATGCCCCTGCCTATGCATCCCAGCATTCTATTTGCTTTACCTGCTGCCTTGTCACACTGTTTCCCTGCCTTGAGGTCATCAGAGATGATAACTCAAGATCCCTTTCCTGCTTGGTGCATGCTATATCCTCACCCCCAACTGATATATTGTGCCAGGGTTTTGTGCCCCATATGCATTATCTTGCACTTCCTTGCATTGAATTTCAACTGCCAAACCCCTGACCATTCTTCAAGTTTCTGCAGGTCCCTTCTCATTCTGTCTACACCCTCTGGTGTGTCTACTCTGTTACAGAGCTTTGTGTCATCAGCGAACAGTGAAGTTCTGCCTTCTAGGTCCCAAGTAATGTCACTGATGAAGATATTGAATAGTACCGGTCCCAGCACTGATCCCTGTGGTACCCCACTGGTCACTCTTCCCTCTGTGGAGTGACAGCCATTTACCACCACCCTCTGTGTCCTGCTGCCCAGCCAGTTACCTACCCACCGCACTACTGTCCTGCCCACACCCATATTCCCAGTTTGTGCAATAGTCTTCTATGTGGCACAGTGTCAAAGGCCTTGCTGAAGTCCAGATAGGCCATGTCCACTGCCCTCCCTGATCCACCTCCCTAGTCACCCAGTCAAAAATTCAATGAGGTTGGTTCTGACATGACCTTCCCTGGTGAAACCATGCTGCCTTGGGTCCTGTAGTCCATTGACAACCAGATGTTCCACCAATCTCTCCTTCAGTAGTGCTTCCATGATCTTCCCACTACTGAGGTGAGGCTGACTGGTCTGTAGTTCCCCGCTTCCTCTTGTTCCCACTTTTGTATAAGGGACTACATCTGCTATCCTCCAGTCTTTGGGTACTCCCGTTTCCAGTGATCGCTAAACAGGATAGCAAGAGGTTCAGCCACCACCTCTCTTAGTTCTTTAAGGATCTGGGTACACCTATCTGGCCCCATTGCTTTATCAACTCATTACTTCCAGTTCCTTCAGGACCCTTTCTCGTGTAAAGGGACTTGTGTCCATTTCTGCACCATTCTCACCCCTTGTACTCCATTCAGACCCATTACCCTCCTCTTCCTCAGTAAAGACTGAGCAGAAATACCTGTTCAATATGTCAGCTTTACTGTTGTCATCCTCCACACAGCCCTCATCCTCCCCCTTCAGTCTCACTATCCCTCCCTTTGCCTTTCTTCTTTCACTTATGTACCTGTAAAAGATTTTGTCCCCTCTACCCACTGATTTTGCAATGTGTTCTTCTGTCTGAGCTTTGGCTTCCCTTACTGACCTCCCTGCCTCCCTTTGCTTCTCCTGGTACTTCTTCCTATCCCCTTCTGCCTGTGTCGTTTTGTATTGCCTGAATGCAATCTTTTTGGCTTTCACTTTCTTTGCTACCTCTTTGGAAAACCATAATGGTCTCCTCTTCCTTTCCTTTGCTAACCTGCTTAATACATAATTCTGTTGCTCTTGTAATCCCCATTTTAAATACTTCCCACTGTTCCTCAACCCTGATTCCTGCCCTATCTCTCTTAATGCCTCTTTCAAGTATCTCCCATTTTCTCAAAGTTTGCCCCCTAAAATCCAGGATACGTGTTTTTGTGTGGTTTGGTTCTGCTCTTTCTGTGATTTCAAACCACAGTGACTGGTGGCCACTGTTCCCCAGGTGCTCCCCCACTCTTACCCCCATCACACTGTCCCTGTTTGTGAGCACAAGGTCCAGTATTGCCTTCTGCCGAGTTGGTTCCATGACCAGTTGCTTGAGGAAGGCACCCTGAAGGGAGTCCAGGATAAATCTGCTCCTAGTTGATGCTGCTGCTGGGATGCTCCAGTCCACGTCTGGAATGTATCAAGCTCATTCACACCTCGTTTCTTTAACCTCTAGGCTATACTGCCAGCCCTTTTTATTTTATTTAAATCAGAAAATAAAAAAATAAAAAATAATAAACATACAGAAAGCAAAAGGTTATTCAATGTCCAGTATCCAGCAAACTTTCCAATTTCAAAAATTCCTGAGGCTTAGCGCCGGTCTTTGCAAATAGAACAGTGTGGAAACAAGCACATACTTCTGAGGTCCTCCTCACTTGGTAGACAGTATTGAATGGATACCCCTATTTATCTTTGTTACTCCAAATGTTGGGTTTTTATACCTTTCATAGATGACATCACCATCAGGTGATCCACCCCTTTTTGCTAAAACCAGTATAAACCTCTTATTCTCAGGAGTTCCCCATCAAACAGTAAAGACATACATGTTATTTTTCTAGCCTCGACTTAACTCCTCTTTTCTTGGTTAGGGGGGTTTTATGTTTCATCTCAAAAGATAGTTTTAATAAGACAGTAAGTCCATAAGGGTTCCACTGGGTTTTGCTGGGGGAACGGGTGAACGAGGGCGCATGCCTCTTCTGCCAACCCTTGGAACTCATAGCTTTTTCTTTTTATTTCTATTAAATCATTAAATGTGACACCCTAAAATAGACAAGCATACAGCAAACGTATTTCATTTTCATTCCCAGCATGAGCGGCCGTTCCACAGAAACAAAGAGCAAAAGGAATGGGGGGTGTTCAGATACCTCACACATGGGTATCTACCTTAGACAGGGCTCACCCTGTCACAGTATATGGTGCACATCCATACTTAGGCAGTCTTCTTTTCCCCTTTAAATCTGCCGGACATCTTCAAGTTAAGCTCCTCACACCCACCTGCATGGTATACTCCCCAGCTCTGCAAGCTAGAAGCAGCAATTTGTGTGCCACTTGCCAGGGGATGTCAGGTGGGTTGTGCAGATGTGCACCATATACCACTCCTAGAAAGTATAGTTACGTAAGAATTTACCGTGTCTTTGGGGAGTGTCTCTTGCAGCAGGTATACACACTTGGATAGCCACCAGAGGGCACGTGGCAGCTCTCTTCTAGCAGTCTTTCACCGGGGGCAGCCCACCGATGACATCCTCATTGTGCTAATATATGAGTGGGCGGTCCCTGGTATCCTCAGTTCCCCGCCGGATTCAGCTCGCCAAGCAAGGACTGAGGGGATCTGAGGTACCATAGGTATCCTTCCCATATGCATCTGGATCCAAAATCATTCTCAGAGAAGGAGGGGGATGGAGGGAGGGAACATACCTGCTGCAAGAGACACCCCTCAAAGATCTACTGTTACGGTAAATTCTTACGTAACTGTACTATCTTCCATGGAGTGGTCTCTTGCAGCAGGTAGTACACTTGGGATGAATCCCAAGCAGTAAACCCAAGAAGGGTGGTCATTATGAGAGGAGGCCTTGTAGGACAGCTCGGCCAAAGGCCGTCCTATGGCATGAAGCAACGTCTAAGTTGTAATGCTTTGTGAAAGTATGAATTGTGGACAGGTAGCTATGTTGCAGATATCTGTGATAGAGGCTCATTTAAAGCAGGTCGCTGTGGTGGCCATAGCTCTGGTAGAATGGGTTTGGACAGGTCCTGGTAATGGCTTGTTATATAACAGAAGGTTATAAAATGAGCTAACCCATTAGAAAGGGTTTGTTTAGCAACAGCGGAACTGTCCCCGTGTAGGCGAAGGTCACAAATAGTAGAGAGGTTTTCTGATATAAGGTGTGTTCCAAGACCACCTTGGGTAAAAAAAAAAGGGGGGAATTGGTGCGGAGAACAACTCTATCCTTGTGGAAGTAGTAAGGCTCTCAATACAGTAGTGCATGAAGCTCAGAAATACAGCAAGTTGAAGCAACGTCCACTAGAAATACTGTCTTTCAGGACAGGACGCGGAGAGCAGCAGTAGCCACTGGCTCAAAAGGCGGGAGGGTGAGCTTGTCAAGTAGGAACTCAGATCCCAAGGAGGGGCGGGCTGATTGATGGGAAGTCTGATATGTAGCATGCTTCTTAGAAAGATCCTGGCAAGATGATGTTGATACAGTAGAGTACCTTTGAAAGGTTCAAGAAAGGCCAAAATAGAGGCCAGATGAACTTAAACAGAGGAACAGGCAAGGCCCTTCTTGGCAAGTGAGGTCAAGTAGTCCAATGCCTTGGTTAAAAGACAAAACAATGGATTTAGAGAGTGGGAAGCAACCCATATGGAAAAGTGTTTCCCTGGTAAATGTGTTACATGAAATTCAGAGAATATTAACCATCGGAGAGGTCTAGGGTTGTTCAGATTGGGGTGAAGGAGTGCCCCAACACAGAGTCAGTATGTCTGATCTGTAAGGGGAGTGGTGACACTACTGGTAGTCGCAGTAGGGGAACCACAGCTGTCGCGGTCTGAGGATGGCTACGAAGAAGCACTGTAGCAGGGTTAAGTTGTAAATTTGGCAGGCTACACTGTAACGGATATCATATTGCAACAGTCGGAGGGATGAAAGGCCGCCAAAGGCCATTCCGGTTGTAGACTGTGTTTCAAGACCCTCGTAGGCTCCGTCTAGCAGCAGAGGGACCTCGGTTCCCTTTGATTGTGTAGGAAATATACCAGTGAGGAGTTGACCATCTGAAGTAGGACAGGTTCCAGCACAGAGGAACGGAAAGAAGCCCGGAGGGCAAGGTACACCGCCCTTATGTCCAGCAGGATAATATGGAGATGGCGGGGTCTGTGTCCCATGGCTTCAGCATATGGAAGTGGGGACTATAAGGGTATGCCTTGAATTAAGTGGAAATGATGGATTCACCAGTGGAGGGCAATGGGAAGGTCAGGAGCGACCGAAGCATAGGTCCCCAGGGCACCTAGTAACTGTCTTTGCATAGACAGGGTCTACTGGACAGGTCACCCCTCGACTCCATTCCTCACTGCTTCTATTTGAGGCTGTTAGGCCAGGACCCAGACTTGATTGGGGCCAGTAAGACGTTATTCTGAAGTGCTGAAATAGATGGGGTTCGACGGGCAGGGAGGAGAGCAAGAAACCCCTGGAGGTTGCAAGAACATGCAATTCATATAGGCAAGGGGACATGAAGAGTCTGGCCTAGTATGGTGCTGTTGTCAGAAGTACCAGACATGTGGAAAAGACCTTTAGGTTGGATAAAGACCAAAGGTAGGGTAATGAAAGTGGCAATGTAGGTCCGCTATGGGAACCCTGGCGACTATATTCTGCAGGATTAAGGAAAGATTTCCTACCTGAAAATGGGTGTATGATTCTGGAGAAATGTGAAATGGGTACGAAAAAAGGAGGGGGAGGAGCGAAGATGAAAGTACAGTTACGTAAGAACTTACCGTAACAGTAGATCTTCGAGAACAGCTCTTGCAGCAGGTTACACCATTAGGACTGAAGACGCCAGGCGCCAGGACCCCATGGAAAATTCTAGTAGCAAACTACAGCGGGACACCGGGACGCCGGGTCCCGCCTCCGCGCCAGGCGTGGTGCAAAAGGGGCGGTCCTGCCCAGATTCCCAGTTCTCCGCCGGAGACTTCTTGCCGCAGGCTGACATCAAAATGGGAGACCTAGGATTCACCGTCAGAAGACGGAAAGATAACAATTCCTGCTCAGAAAGACTGAGCCATACTTCCTCAAGGGGAAGGTGGGAGGGAAGTACCTGCTGCAAGAGCTGTTCTCGAAGATCTACTGTTACTGGTAAGTTCTTCAAACTGTACTATCTTACTGAGACACAGCTCTGCAGCAGGTTACACACCATTAGACTGATTCCCAAGCAGTAACGCTTGTCAGAAAATCCGGAGGAGGAAAATAAAGGATAAAAACCAGGTCCTGAACCTAGGACAGGAGACCCTGAAGTACGGCCAAACCAAAACCAGCCCTTCGCCGAGAGGTATGTCCAGGCTATAATGCCTGATAAAGGTATGCACAGAACTCCAAGTGGCTGCAGCGATAGCAGAAGTGGAAACATTTTGAGCGCTGCAAAGGAAGTAGCCACCCTCTAGTGGAATGACCCCGACTGTACCCGGAGGGCTTTTGTTTGATACCATAACAGTGAGAAATACACTGGACAAGCCAGCGAGAAAGGACTGTTTGGATACTGATTGGCCCATCATTCTCTCAGAGAAGGAAATGAAAAGCTGCTCAGAACTACGAAAGGACTGAGTTCTGTTGAGGTAAAACCTCAGGCTGCGTGAACATCCAGGGTATGGAGCAGAGCCTCTCTCTATTAGAGTAGTTCGAAGTAGACCGGAAGGTCGATATCCTGGTTCAGAGTGAGTGAAGAAACCACCTTAGGCAAGAATTTAGGGTTCGTCCTCAGGGATACTCTGTCCCGGTGGAAAACTAAATAAGGCTCTTTGCACATGAGAGCGTGAAGTTCAGAAATTCTTCTTGCCGAGGTAACAGCAACTAAAAACAACGTTTTCCACGACAGAAAACGTAGCTCGCAATCCGCGGCAGGTTCAAAGGGGGGAAGCGTGAGCTGTTCAAGGATAAAAAGCAAATCCCATGGAGGCACAGGGTCTCTAATAGGAGGCCTAAGGTGCAACACTCCCCTAAGAAATTCCCGAGAGGCGTCCACCTGAGCCACTGTACGATTTCCACCGGAGGTGGATGTCAAATGGCACAGAGGTGCACTTTAATAGAGGAGTAGGCTAGACCCGAATGAAAGAGGGAGAGCAAATATTCTAATATTACTCCCACAGGACAACCTAAGGGGAAAGGTTGCGTGCTCGCGACCATACATTAAAAGCGCCATTTCATGGCATACGTCAGACAAGCGTTGTCGGCTTTCTGGCTGCAGAAAGGACTTCTGCAACCTCTTGCGAGACCCGTGACGTTAAAATGGCTATGTCTCTAGGAGCCAAGCATGCAGGTTCAAGGAACGAGGTCCGGTGGACAAGGAACCCTTCTCCTGAGACAGTAAGTGGGAGCTGAGCTATAACGGGAGCGGGGTTCCCAGATAGTTGAATCAACAAAGGAACCAAATCTGTCTGGGCCAAATGGGGCCACCAAGATCATTATTGCGCTCCCTGCACAGTTTGAGAAGAACTCTCTGGATCAACGGGAAAGGAGGGAAAGCGAGAGGAATCTGTTGGCCCAGGAGAGGGATAACGCTGCTCGCCAGAAAACACCAGGCCCTGGATCTAGCGAGCAAAATTGGGCAGTTTTGTGCTGGATGGGGAGGCGAACAAGTCTAGATCTGGAGTTCCCCATCGAAGAAACAGATCCTCTGCTACCTCTTGAAGGAGTTCCCATTCGTGGACTCTGGCCTGAGAACGACTCAGGCCGTCTGCAACCGTGTTGTCCACTCCGGGAACGTGCACAGTGATCAGATTCGCGCCATGTCTGATTACCCAATCCCACACTCTCATGGCCTCCCTGCAAAGGGGGTAAGAGTGTGCGCCTCCTTGTTTGTTGAGGTAATACATCACCGCCGTGTTGTCTGTCTGAAGTAGAAGAGTACACGGTGGGATAACTGACTGAAAGGCCTGCAGGGCATAGAGGACCGCTCTCATTTCCAGCACGTTGATGTGAAGGTGAGCTTCCATCTGGGTCCACGTATTCTGGGACTTTACCCGCTCAGGTGTGCCCCCACCCAAGACCGGAAGCGCTGTGGTGAGGGTGACCTCGAGGATGGCGCAATGAACGGACGCCTGATGAGAGCGACCCTGGGGCTAGCCACCACTGCCAGTCTTGAATCACTGAATTCGTGAGTCTGACCGGATGCTGCAAGTGGTCTTGCCTTTGGTCCCATTGCACTTTGAGCATCCACTGAGTAATGCGATGTGGAGTCTTGCGAAAGGGACAGTAGGAATGGCCGCAGCCATGTGTCCGAAAGCAAAGGACCGACCTGGCAGGTACAACCTGCTTAGTGATAGGTCCCTTATGAGGGATCTGATGCGCCCGTCTGTCGGCCGGAAGAAAGGCTCTTCCCGAACAGTGTCCAGAACTGCTCCTATGAACTGCAGTTTCTGCGACGGTACCAGGAGAGACTTCTAATTTATGAGGATGCCCAGGATCGGAACAGATCCTGGGTGCTCTTGATTGCAAGAAGCAACGTCTCTCTGAGGCGGCCATGAGAAGCCAGTCGTCCAGGTGCATGGAACAGTGAGTGGCCCTGTCTCCCCAGAGATGCTGCCACGACTGCCATGCACTTGGTAAAGACCTCGAGCGGAAGACAGTCCGAAAGGAAGGGCTCGAACTGAAGGTGGTGGTCGAGAAACTCAAGCGCAGGAACCTCCTAGCCTGAGCCATAGGGATGTGCAGGTAGGCATCCTGCATGTCTAGAGACGCTAAAAGGCATCCTGTTTGAGCATGGGGATAAGGCCCGAAGGGTCACCATGGAATCTCTTGTAAGTGACCGACACATTGAGGTCACTGAGGTCCAAGATTGGACGGAGGTCCCCTGTTTTCTTGGGAACCAGGAAGAAGTGGAATAGTATCCTAGTCCTCTGAGTTCTTCTGGGACGTACTTCATCGCTCCTTTCGTAGTAGCGCCGAGTACTTTTGCCAGATCACGGCTTTGTGCTGACCCTGATACCGGAGAGCAAAGGAGGCCTCGAGGGTGGCTTTCCTCGAATTCTATAAAGTGGCCTAGACTGACCAACTGAAGAACCCACCTGTCGGTGGTAATGGCCTGCCATCCCGCAGGAAGTTCGCAATGCAACCCCGACTATAAACTCCCATTGATCCTGGAGGGCGGGGCCGGAAAGGAGTCAGGCTGTGGCGGCAGATGGACCCGCTGGCTGGGCCTGCCTAGGAGAACGCTGGCCTTGGCTGGCGGGGTGTTTGCCCTGGGCTCTACGAAAACCAGAGCCCCTCTGAGGTGCAGCGGAGTGGGTCTGTTGCCTCTGCGTCCGCGCACGAAAACGGCTTTGGTTCCTACGAAAGGAACCAAGCTTAGGTCGGTACATGGCCTGAACCGACCTTACCGCCTTCCCGGCCTCTTGGAGTTTGGTAAGGATCTTTTCTGTAGGATTACCAAACAATACTTCTCCTCAAAAGGGGCGCCCAAGATGTTCTTTGGACGTCTGGGGTAAAACCGAGACGCGCAACCAAGAGTGTCTCCGGAGGCAAACGCCAGAAGCTGCTGCTCAGGCGTGAGTCCGGAGTCATACGCGTTTAGCACTTGGGTCCCCACGCCTCGAACCCGTGCGGAGGAGCTGAAGCATTCCTCCTTCTGCTCACCTCGGCATCTTTTCAGCCGCTTCAGACCCTGTTCCCACAAAGCTTCTGGAACTGAACCATGTGGGTTAAATAGTTCAGAGATCTGATGGCGCAGGTAGCGGAAGCATACGTGCGCCTACCCAATGCGTCCAGTTGTTTGGACTCTGGGTCCGTGGCAGGGTGCTCAAATGTTGTGGCCTCTGTGACCGGGTCATGTGAGGCTGTGATGACCAGAGAATCGGCCTGAGGATGCTGCGTCAATACTGGTCGCCCTAGAGCCTTGTACAAGCGATCAGCTTTCTTCGGTCTGACCGAGCAGTGTGGACGCTCCACGCAGCCTTGGTGACGCCCACGAAAGTGTCAACCAAGGGTGGTACCACCACAGGCTTGGGTCCTTTTGTCGAAGATATTTGGCGAGTCGCACTCTTCGGGTCTAAGTCTTCAGCATCCCATCCCATGTTCTCTTGTATATGTCTCATAATATCAAGGAACGAGGGATCATCCGGAGGAGATCTAGGCATCTCACGGGTCCGGAGAAGGGATGGAGAGTGGAGATGGGGATCTAGAGGTGGAGTAGTCTGATCCCGTGTCCTCCATTGAAGGCGACGTCGCGCTCCTGGATCTCTTGGGGCTGGGTGATCCAGAAGAGGAATTCGACGGAGGTCTCCGTTTATCAGATCTCCCCCTGGGAGGGGTTCTAGGCTCCCGGGGAGAAGGAACATGGCCTGCCGACTCCGGCGAGGGGGGGGCAGAAACCGGAGTAGGAGGAGGAGGAGGAGGAGGAGGAGGGGGGGGGACCATGTCTTTTTTAATGGTATCCCACCAGTAGGTGAACAGATCTTTCACCTCCACTAGAGAGAGGCCCGACGACGGCCCGGGTGCCGGTGGGCGGTCGCCGGGTCCCGCGGCTCCACAGGGGCTCTGGTAATGGCGAGGATCCCTGGGAGTACCTACGGGACCGGGTCGCCTGCCTGGTCCTCGGGCTGCTCTAGGTCCCTCCTCCGATAGAGGCTCCTGACCGATGTCGGTCGGAGGCAACAGGGCCTTCTTCTTTCAGGAGGGCGGGCGCCGGTCCTCCACCGGGCGTCCGCTGGGATGTAATGGCCGGCGCCGGTCGCCGGGCCGACGGCGGCTCCAGGGAAGAAGGGCGCACGGCTGACAGCTGTCGAGCCGGCGTCTGGGCTACAGGCCTTTTTAAAGGCGTGAGCTCCAACGTCTTGCGTGGAGGCACCGACGAAGACCTGACGTCGGGTACCGAGGAGCGGGAACCCGACTTGCGGTGGTGATGGTGTCGTTCCCCGGACTTCGCCAAGGCCCTGGAAGGGGAGGAAGGCCTGGTGGATTTCTCCTGAGATGAAGGTTTCTTGATTGCAGCCGGGAGATTTCAACCGAGCTACGGGACTCGAACCCCTAGAAGGGGACCTGAAGGGCCTTCTCCCTCTCTTCTCCGCTGCTTGTGGACCCTGGAGCTTCTCTTGGAGGACATGGTCTTCAGTTGTTCCTCCAGAAGAAACGCCTGCAAAGCCCTCTGACGCCGGATCCGGGTACGGCTATTGAACCCTTGGCAAGAAGGACAGGCCCGGGTATCGTGGTCTGGGCCTAGGCACCGGACGCAGGCCGTGTGGGGGTCCTTGAACGGGATCTGCTTTCCACAAGCGCACTTCGAGGGATGGCCCGAAGTTGGTGATGACATCAAGATCTTGCTTGAAGAGGATTCTGAAGATTTTCGAAAAAGGAACTAGTCACTCGTCGCGCGCTAGACTGGTAACCGAAGGAGTCAGGTAGCTAAGTCGACGGCGGGAAAAGAACTGGGGAATCTGGCGGGACCGCCCCCTTTTGTACCACGCCTGACGTCGGAGGCGGGACCGATGTCGGGCGGTCCCCTGGCTTAAAGTTAGCTATTAGATTCTTCTGGGGTCCGGCGCCTACGGCTTCAGTCCTAATGGTGTAACCTGCTGCAAGAGCTGTGTCTCAAGTAAGATCTCCAGTATGTCCATTCTTTGAGCGATTACAAAGAGCTCATTCGTTGTCGGCACTCACGTGCCAGGATGGGAAGGGTCAGACAAGGAAGGCACCCATGGCAACCAAGATTTGGATGGAAAAAGGGCTGTGGGGAAAACTCATGGGGAATAAATTGAGGCTGGCTGGTGTGGGCACCCAGGAGGGTGGGTGTATAAGAGCCATTGAAGGTAGAGGTAGAATCACTGGACGTAATCCTAAATTGAGAACGTCCCCAGCGGCAAACCCGCACGATACTCATAGTTCCCCTATGCCTCGGAGGAAAGATTGGGAATAGAGAGGGTCCAGAGGCTGTGATAAGTAAAGACATATCATGTAATTTGCATAAAGTCATACCTGAAGCTTGGATTTCTTCCAGAATGGTCTGGGTTTCTAAGCCAAAAGGATTTTGAGCCATAAAAAACTGTGTATTCACATTGCATATATGGAATAGAGTCGGACACTCAGGGTCTGTAGAGTGAGCAACATGATATCCAGAGTAGCATCTGGAGATAGAATTATAATATCAACAATTGTTTTATTACCTTGACAAAGAGAAGGTTTGTTGAGGAAACCAAAGTCGATGATCAAAGAGTACTGTTGGTACTTAACCATATGGCTCATATAAGGTAAAGTCACAAAGGCAGAGAGCTTGCTTTATGTGCCTTCGAGATAGGACTCTTTACTGAGAAGCAATGAGCTCATGGGTTACCAGGTGTTGACCATGAGCTGCACTAATGGCCACTAAAGCGGAGTCCGGGCCCCTGTAATGAAGCGGTGGTCCACCGGAAAGTAGTTTTGTTTCTCCAGCCACAGCAGAGACCTGTGACAGATCACTGTGTTACACAACATCCTGGCGAGGAAGGACTGGCAGGAATGGAGTCTGTAGTGTGACTGGCAGCATCCTGATGTTTTCAGGAGGGCTGAATGCTGTCCGCTGTAGTTAAAGGTTGAAAGTCCAGCATATGTGAAGCATAGTGGCTGAGAAATGAAATCCTGTGTCCCAGACTGAAAGGGAGGACGAGGGAGAAACAGGAAGGCAATCTGTCCAGGCAAGCTCGTGGTTGACGGGCGAGCGGTGATGAGAAAGCCTGCGGCTCTTTGGATAATTTGTTTTGTTTTGTTTTAATTCTATTTATACCTGCTGTATTTGGTCTTATGTACAGCACCTTGGTTTGGAAAGGCGCTATAAAAATAAAGTTTGACTTGAAAGTGTTCAAGAGTAGTCTCGACAAAGAGTGGACAGTTGTCTAGAATGAAGCCATTTGTGTGGTGCACCGTGAATGGCAGTTGTTGATGAGGGACGCAACCCCATCAATGGTCATGTCTAAATATGGTGCACCTGCGATGGTGTGCACAGGCAGTAGTGGCCATCAAGAAAAGGCAATTTATTACGCAAGCACTGTCAACAAAGTCAAGGGTGAGTCACCAGAGGCAATGACCACCGATGAAGGTGGAAGCCCCGTGGATGATACGCACCATCAACGGTGTACACTAGTAGCAGTGGCAGTTAATGAGAGCAATACTGAGAAGAATGACGAGTATGTGCTCCAAGTCGTGCTTATAAATAATTACTGGTTCAAGTACCATCAATGAAAAGGGTGATGGAGAGTCACTTGGAACAGTGAAGGTCGATGAGGGTGAAAGGCTCGTTGAGGAGGTCGAGTTTATGACGACCACTGATAAGGGTGGAAGCCATGTCACTGAAGTGCATTTTCGATGGAGAAGTCGACGGGGAGTCAGTTGAAACAGTGACAGGCGACAAGGGTGAAGCCTCGTCGACAAAGTCATGTTCATGATGATCATCGACGAGAGTGGAAGCCCCATCGATGGACAGTCACTTGGAGTAGTGACAGTTGATGAGGGAGAAGCCTCGTCGATGAAAGTCATGTTTATGATGACCACTGACGAGGGTGGAAGCCCCGACAATGAGGTGCACTGTCGATGGATAAGTCGACGGTGAGTCACTTGGAGCAGTGATAGTTGACAAAGGTGAAAGCCCTGTCGATGAGGAGGTCATGTTTTTGATGATCACTGACGAGGGTGGAAGCCCTATCATTTTGCTAAAAAGAAAAACAGATGTTAGTTTAAGCACCATCAATGAGAAAGTCGATGGAAAGTCATTTTGTAGTGTAATCGATGATGAGGAAAGAATCCTGTCATTGTTGGTTGTGTGAATGGTGAAATTAAACACTGTTCCAAGATTCAGATTTCTTCGATAAAGAACTGCAGGCACTAAGAAGAACTGCATGAGGTGAAGCTGGCAAAAAAAGAAACTGAGGATATCAGGGACCGCTCACTTTTATATAGGAGCACGATGATGATGATGTCATCGGTGGGTGGCCCCTAGTGAAAGACTGCTAGAAGAGAGCTGTCATGTGCCCTCTGGTGACTACCCAAGTGTATTACCTGCTGCAAGAGACCACTCTGTGGAAGATCTACAGTTACAGGT
The DNA here is from genome assembly GCA_016271365.2 of Neoceratodus forsteri. NCBI lineage: Eukaryota > Metazoa > Chordata > Ceratodontiformes > Ceratodontidae > Neoceratodus > Neoceratodus forsteri. Next base: position 946,502,623 of record CM028135.1, read on the forward strand.
GAGTAAATACAGGTTACTCACCTGTAACAGGAGTTCTAGGAGTGGCATATGTTGTTCATCCACACTTTGTGGCAGGTTCCTTGCCGCTTTAAATCTTGCCAGAAGGTCTTCAAGCTGGCTCCTCCTCCCACCCACCCACCCTGGAGGTAAACCCTCAGCTCTGCCCCATGACGCCAGATCTAGCCTGCTGGAAGCCAGGTTGCGTGTCAAAGCTGGGGAGGTCGGGTTGGTTGTGTGGATGAACAACATATACTACTCCTAGAACTCCTGTTACAGATGAGTAACCTGTATTTCTAGGGACGTGGATATGTTGTTCAATCCACACTTTGTAGCAGACTCCTAGCAGTTCTCCGGGTGGAGAGAGGCAAGGCACACACACCCCCTACTTAGGGAATAAAGACTGGAGAACCGAGGTCCCAAAACCAGCATCCCGCCGTGACTCTAGGTCAATGTGGTAATGGGAAATAAAGGTGTGTGCTGACTTCCAGGTAGCAGCCCTGTAGATTTCCTGGATAGGGACGTCCCGAGAAGCAGCCACTGAAGCAGCGGTATGGCGGGTAGAATGAGCTCTTATCCCTTTGGGAGGCTCCATGCCCGCCAACCTATAGCAGAGATCTATGCAGGAGGTGACCCACCTGCTTATTGTCTGCTTGGCTGCAGATCTGCCAGGTGCAGCTTCAGCGTTGGTGACAAACAGCTGACGAACCTCTCCCCGAACTACAGCTGTTTGCTCCTTATAATAAGTGAGTGCTCTTCCAGGGTCCAAAGTATGGAGCCTATATTCAGCCTCCGAGGTGTGACTGGAATAGAACACTGGCAGAGTCAACACCTGATTCAGGTAAAACTCCGACACCACCTTCGGAAAGAATTTCAGGTGGGGACGAAGGACAACCTTGTCCCTGTGGAAGACCAGATAAGGAGACTTGATGGAAAGCACCTGGAGCTCTCCCATCCTTCTGACTGACGTTATAGCCACCAAGAAAGCAGTCTTCCACGACAGATGGGAGATGCCGCACCTGTGCATCGGTTCAAATGGCTTGCCCATGAGCTTAGCCAGTACCAGCAGTAGATCTCACAGAGGTGGAGGTTCTTGCACTGGAGGGGATATGTGATCAAGGCCTTTGAAAAAGTGCCCGACCACCTTCACCTGCACCACCGACTGCTTGCCGGCCTGCACCCTGTAAGCAGAGATGGCTGCCAGGTGCACCTTGAGGGTCGTCGACCGAAGCCCTAGCTGAGAAAGGGACCACAGGTAGTCCAAAATACTAGCCAAGGGACAGGAAGAGGGGTCCAACCCCTTATCCTGACACCAAATGGAGAATCTCTTCCATTTGAAGGTGTAGCATTTTCTGGTCAACTCCTTACGGGATGCCTCAACGACGTTGAAGACCTCGTCAGAAAGACCCAAGGCCTGGCACTCTAGCCACTCAGGAACCAGGCTGTCAGGTGCAGGGATTGAAGGTCCGGATGGAGAACCTTCCCCTTGTTGACTGAGATCAGGTCCAGGTGGGCTGGAAGCTGCCTCGAGAGCCTGGAGCTGAGGCTGAGGAGATCTGGGTACCAGAACTGGTGAGGCCAGTCTGGGGCTACCATGATCACCTGCGCCTTGTCCCTCCTCACCTTGAGGAGCACCTTGTGGATCAAGGGGAATGGAGGGAAGGCATAAAAGAGGCCCGGGGTCCACGGCCTTGAGAAGGCATCCCCCTGCAGTAAGCTCTGCTGAGGGGGGTGGGCGTGAAACAGCCTCAGCTTCACATTCTCCCTGGAGGTGAACAGGTCCACCTGAGGGGTGCCCCAATGGGAGAACAGGTCTTGCACTACCTCCGGCAGGAGAGACCACTCGTGAGATGCAGTGCCTATCCGGCTGAGGGCATCGGCCAGACTGTTGGAGGCTCATGCCACATGGATGGCTAGGAGATCCGCCTCCAGGCTGATCACGAGAGACCAGATGTGGAGAGCCTCCTTGCACAGAGGAAAGGAGTGCGTCCTGCCCTGAAGGTTGAGGTAGTACATGGTCGTGGTGTTGTCCATCTGGACTTGAACCACCTGACCCCATACAAATGGAGTGAGGGCTAGTCAAACCACTTGAAGCTCCAGCAGGTTGATGTGGCATCGAGACTCCTGAGGGGACCAGAGGCCGTGTGCCTGGAGATCCCCCAGATGAGCACCCCAACCCATCAGAGAGGCGTCGGATGTTAAAGTGACCATCGGCTCGGGCAGCCAAATGGGATACCCTCCTGCAAATGAGCTGGGACAAGCCACCACTGCAGGCCATCCCACATCTCCTGGGTCACTGTCACTGGCTGGTCCAGAGGACTGGAGTTCCAGGCAGGGCACAATTGCCCAACCAGAAATAAATGGGCAAAGAAGGAAAATACCTTGGCCCTGTCCACCGGGAGCCAGGCTCTGGCTCGAAGAGAGTCGAGCTCTGCCCCAATGAACTGAATCACCTGCGATGGCACGAGTTCCAATTTGGCCTCGTTGATGAGGAGACCCATCTGAGAGCAGACCTGGAGGGCCAGATCCCTGGACCGCTCCACCTCCAACCTGGAAGGGGCTGCAATCAGCCAGTCGTCCAGGTAAGGGTACACCCGGACTCCTCAGTGCTGCAGGAATGCTGCCACCACTGCCATGCATTTGATGAAGACCCTGGGAGCTGGAGAAAGGCCGAAGGGCATGGCCCAGAACTCGTAAAGAGATCCCTCTGGTCTGAAGCTGAGGAATCGCTGATGAGATGGACGGATTGGGACGTGAAAGAATGCGTCCTGGAGATCCAGAGAGCAGAACCACACGCCTAGTTCTAAGGATGGAATGATCTGAGCCAGAGTGACCATCCTGAAGGTGCGCGGCCTTAGGAACTTGTTCAGGTCTTGCAGATCGAGAATGGGGCACCAGCCCCCCCATCCACTTTTGGAACAGGAAGTACCTGGACACAAACCCTGGGTCTGGAGAAGGGTCCACCACCTCACTGATCACCTCCTTCTGGAGGAGCAGGGCAATGTTGGCTCGATGAGCAGACAGAGAGGCTGTGGAAACCCGTTGCCCCCCGTGGGGCGACGGCTCAATAGGGAGGGGACTGCTCAAACTCCAGAGGCAGACCCCTGCCAACCACTTCTGGCACCCAGCGGTCCATGGTGATAGCGGACCAGGTGGAAAGGAAGTGGCAGAGCCATCCCCTACGGGGAGGGAACCGGGGAAGAGTGATGAGGCTGGGGGCAACACCCCTTGACCCGTCACTGGGCAGGCTTGGAAGGAGGGCTGGCCGAGGGGCCTCCTGGACCCTTCCCTCCAGGCTTCCTACTGGAGGAAGTGGCAGACTTGGCTTTAGGGCGCCAAGTGTGAGCCTGCTGGCCCTGTTGCTGGTGCTGCTGGGATGGATGTGCCACAGGGGCAGAATGGCGAAAGGGCTTACGCTGCTGCTGGTGGCCTTTGTCCTTCTGGGCAGACATGACCGAGTCCAAGGTGGCACTGGACTTCTCCATCCTCTGGAGATGGCCTTCCACCCTTGGCCCGAAAAAGTCGGTGCCCAGAAAGGGAACGTCTGCCAGCTTGTGCTGGGTGTCCGCCGTGAAGGAGGAGATCTGCAGCCAAGCTCTGCGGCGCATGGCTACTGCGGCTGCTACTGACCGGGCACAAGAGTCACCAATGTCCAAAGAAGCTTGGAGCTGCTGTTTAGCCACCGCCCTTCCCTGATCCCGCATCTGCTTGACCGTCATCTGAAGGTCAGCCGGGAGATGGGGAATCACCTCATCCAGGGAACCCATAAGGGCATGTGAAAAATGTGCCATCAGTACAGCCGAGCTAGCCTGTTGAAGGCCTAGGGAGGAAGCAGCGTAAACCTTCCATCCTGAATAATCCAGCTTTTTGGATTCTTTATCGGGCGTTTTTTACACGTCCACTAAGAGGTGCTCCGAGAAACCGGAGAGTGAACCGGTGGGGACTGAGTACTTGCGAGCCATCCTGGCTGAAGGCGCGGGACAAGATGCAGGCCGCTGTCACAACTCCAGGGCCGGGCCAACAATGGCTTTGGCCACCGGGAAGGCCTCTGTAGGGGAATCTCCTCAGTCCAGTATCTTCGTGAGGGGATACCTGGCCCGTTTCTGAATGGGTTCAAGCTGCACCTCAGTGGACTCTGAGATGAGTCGAAGTATTCCCAAGAACGAGGATGGGCTCTTGTCCATCGACTGACCCCTGCAGATTCCAGGTAAATGGGCCTGAAGAACAGGGAGGAGTCGGCAAACAGCTGCCGAGCACCTGAGCCACCCTCCACCTGCTGAGGCCGATCGGGAGTGAGGGTGACCGATAACCTGTGGGGCGAGCCCTGACCCGAGAATCCTTGGTTGGGGCCCCAGTCTTCTGTTGAGGAGGTGCTGGTTCCACCACAATGGGCATGTCAGCCAGTTTTGGCCGAACAACCCGGCACCGGGGTTGGCTCCTCGACAACTACGATGGGTTGCTTCGGTCGCTCTGGTGACAGCCACTTAATGGCCGGAGAAGGCGACGGAGTCAGCTTGTTACCTGTCAACAAAAGTTGCTGCCACATCATGTCCTCGTAGCGCTGGCGTAACTTATGTTGGAGCCTATCCTCCGAAGAGGACGAGCGGCGACACCGTTTTCCATGGTGCCAAGATTGAGATCGCCAATGTTGGCACAATCTACTCGACATGGAAGAGGACCGAGACCTTCGAGGTCACCGAGGGTGGGTCAAAGAGGGAGTGGGGGAAGAAACCCTCTCATCCCTCGGTTCAGGGTCCTTGACCAAGGACTTTAGCACAGGAGGCATGGGCAAGTCCTCGATTACCACTAGGGGAACTGGTGAGGAAGGGTTGTTGGCTTCTGCAGTCGACAAACTGTCCAACAGGTCGAGAAAAATCTCGACCGCGCCGATGGGTGTCTCAGCCAGCTGACCTGACGGGGACACCGTGAAGCCAGCAGCCTTAGCCGCAACCTTGACCGAAGTCGAAAGTTGATTGTCCGGTGAAGGGGATCTCTCCCGCTCCCACGAACGTCGACATTGGGACTTACCTTTTGGCTCTTTTTTCTTGGACCTACTGGTATGTCCCGATGGCCCTTCTCCCTTGGTGGAGAGGGACTGGGAAAGCTCCTTAAAAGAAGCAGTGTAGGAGGAGCCCAAGGAGAGCGGGATAAACACCGTGGCCAAGGAGGAAGATGAAGCGTCCTGGGCCGCCTCCTCCTTGAGGGCGATCAACTGCCACAGCTGCTCCGAGGAGCCCGCAGCAGCGGACACTGCCCAATGGGCCTCCTTCGACTTCATCGGTGGGTACCATTTCTCGAGTCGTCCAAGTAGTAGTTGGGCTGCTCGGTCCTCTAAAACTGAAGCCGAGAAGGACTTGCACAGATCGCAGGTCTGCGGATCGTGGTCAAGACCAAGGCAGTAAATGCACGTGGAGAGCGGATCAGTCCGGGACATCTTCTGCCCGCAGGGGCACCGACGGAAGCCGGGAGTGGATTTGTCCATCGCAGCCACGAGGGAAGATGAAGACTGTAGTCTAGTAAACTTTAAAATTATTTTCGGAAAACCCGAAGAGTTTGGATCCGGGCCTAAAACGCAGAACGCTAAGAAGGGAACCTGAGCTTCCAAGTGATAAGAAAGATCTGGCATCATGGGGCGGAGCCAAGGGTTTTACCACTCAGGTGGTAAAACCCTTGAAGACCTTCCGGCAAGATTTAAAGTGGCAAGGAACCTGCCATAAAGTGTGGATTGAACAACATATCCACGTCCCTAGAACTCTCTTTTCTAGGGTCATGGATATGGTGCACTATCCACACTTATGCAGATGCCTAGTAGTTCTCTGGAAGGAGGGGCAAGACACACACCCCTATCTAGTAAACAAAGATGGGAGAACCGAGGTCCCAAAACCAGCATTCCGGTGTGAATGAAAGTCGATGTGGTAGTGGGAAATGAAGGTGTGTGCTGACTTACTGGTAGCAGTCCTGCAGATCTACTGAACAGGGACATCCCTGAAAGGTGCCACCAAAGCAGCGGTATGTCCAGTGGAATGAGCCCTGAGCCCTACCAGAGGCTCCCTACTAGCCAACCTGCAGCAGAGGTTGATGCAGGAGACAATCCACCTGCCAATTGTCTGCTTAGCTGCCAGTCTGAAGGGTGCTGCTCCAGCATAGGTCACAAACAGCTGACGAACTTCTCTCCAAACTTTAGCTGTGCATTCCTGTAGTAAGCAACTGCTCATCTCGGGTCCAATGAGTAGAGCCTCTGAGATGGGACTGGTGAAATAAACCAGGAGGTTAATAACCTGATTAAGGTGAAACTCTGAAACAACTTTTGGGAGGAACTTTGAGTGGGGGCAGAGAACAACCTTGTCCTTGAGGAAGATCAGGTAGGAAGACTTCACCTGGAGTGCCTGAAGCTCACTAATTCTTCAGACGGATGTGACAGCCACTAAGAAGGCAGTCTTTCATGACAAGTGTGACATCACACACTTGCACATTGGTTCCAACAGCTTGCCCATGAGCACTGCCAACACCAGCAGCAAGTCCCAAGGTAGTGGTTGTTCATGCACCAGCAGGGACAGGTGGTCAAGGCCTTTGAAGAAATGCCTGACCACCTTCTCCTGCACCACCGTCTGCTTACCACACTCACCGGTATGCAGAGGTGGCTGCCAGGTGCACCCTGAGGGTGTCAACCACAGTCCCGACTGAGAAGGGGACAACAGGAAATCAAGAATTCTAGCCAAAGGGCAGACCGGTGGGGTCTAGCTCCCTGCCCCCACACCAAATGGAAAATCTTTTCCTTTTGAAGGCATGATGGCTCATCTCTTTCTGGGAAGCCTCCACAGCGTGGAGCACATTTTTTGAAAGACCCAATGCCTGGAACTCTAGTCGCTCAGGAACAAGGCAGTTAGGTGCAGGGACTGAAGGTCCAGATGCAGGACCTTCTCTTTGTTGAAAAAGAGCAGATCTGGTCGCAGAGGCAACCGCCATGGAGGTCTGCTACTGAGGATGAGGAGATCCAGGTATCAAAACTCGCATGGCCAGTCCGGGGCTACCAGGATCATCCCTGCTTTTTCCTTCCTCACCTTGACCAACACCCTGTGGATCAGGGGAAAGGGAAGGAAGCCTTAGAGGAGGCCCGGGGTCCAAGGCCTCACAAAGGTATCCCCCTACAGTGTCTTGCACTGAGGGGGCAGGCACAAAACAGCCTCAGCTTAGTGTTCTCCCAGGAGGCAAAGAGGTTCACCACAGCAGGGCCACACAGGGAGAACAGGTAGTTCACCACTTCTGATGCACAGCCCATTCGTGAGACACCTCGTCCACCCAGCTAAGGGTGTCAACTAGCTGACTGGAGGTCCCTGCTACATGGATGGCCAGGAGCATACCACTCAACTGTACCACATTACGAGGAACATTCCTCATTTTATTTCACAAAAGCTGCCTGTTCCACATTGTGAGGACTTGTTCCACATTCAGTATTAACATTTTAAAGCAAAAATCTGTAGTAAATATTGCAAAAAATATATTATTCAATTAATAACAGACTTTCTGAATGTAAATGCAAACATTTTAACAGTGTTCCGAGCTCCTAGGTAAAGATTTGATTAAGTGTTCCACATTTTGCTCATTTGTTCCACATTTTGAGAGGCAATGTTCCACATTTGGGGGACAAAAGGTTGAGAGGTATGGCCAGGAGATCTGCATCCAAACTGCACATGAGGTTCCAGGTGTGGCGAGCCTCCCGCCATAGGGGAAGGTAGTGCATGCTGCCCTGCTTGTTCAGGTAGTACATGGCTGTGATATTGTCCATCTGGACCTGCACAACCTGACCCCGGACAAAGGGAGTGAATTCCATCAGAGCAAGATGCACTGCACGGAGCCCCAGCAGGTTGGTGTGGTGACGAGACTCCCTGAGGGTCCAGAACCCATGGGTCCTGAGGTTCCCCAGGTACGATCCCCATCCCACAGAGACACGTCAGTTGTCAGGGTGACTGTCGGCTCTGGGTGGACAAATGGGACTCCTTCCTCCAGATATTCTGGGATGGCCCACTACTGGATGGAATCCTATATCGGCTGGGTCACTGTGACCGGCTGGTCCAGGTGACCACGGCACTAAGACCACTGGCGGCCCAACTGACAGCAGGCTCATCTGACCATGCTGGTGCAGGATCCCATATACCCCAACAGTCGCAGAAGTCCCGGGTAGGGCGTGAGCGCCCAACTTGAATCACCTACAAGGGACTGAGTTCGGGCTTGGCAGGGTTGACTAGAAACATAGACTTTGATGGCAGATAAGAACCACTTGGTCCACCTAATCTGCCCATTTCCCTATCTATTGGATAAGCTGCAGATCCTAGTTAACCAACAGCCTACTTCTTCCTACCCCACACCAGAATTGCCTTATGTCTGTCCCATGCATTCCTGAATTCCCCCACTGTTTTTGACTCCACAACCTCCTCTGGAAGGCCATTACATGCATCCACCACCCTCTCTGTGAAAAAAATACTTCACATTGCCTCTGAGCCAACCCCCCTCTATCTTCAAATTGTGTCCCCTTGTTCTTACACATCTCTTTTTCTGAAAGATGCTACCCTCTTGGACTTTGTTGATTTCCTTGAGGTACTTGAAAGTTTCTATCATGTCCCCCTCTCCCTCCTTTCCTCAAGGGTATACATATTAAGCTCTTTTAGTCTCTCTTCATATGTCTTCTGTTGCAGAACCTGCACCATTTTAGTTGCCCTCCTCTGGACTGCCTCCATCCTATGTCCTTGTGGAGATGGAGTCTCCAAAACTGCATGCAATACTCCAGATGGGGTCTCTTCAACTGTCTGTACAGAGGGATAACAACTTTCTGTTTTCTACTGGTGATGCTTCTCCCTATGCATCCCAGTATCCCCCCAGCCATTCTTACTGCCATTTTCACATTGCTTGCTTAACTTTAGCTCATCTGATATGACTATCCCCAGGTCCCTTTCCATTTTTGTTAATATCTCCCCTCCCCATTGTGTACTCTTCCCCTGGGTTTGTGTTTCTAATGTGTGTTTGTGTGCCTAATGGCGGTGCTGGACCTATCAGGCTTATTGAGTGAATGCATGGATCCAGGGGACCTTGTGCTTGCCTATAATAGGGCGATAACAGGTGCCCTGGATTCCACTGCTCCTGCTCGTGTTCGACCACTTACCCCTCACCCAAGGTCCCCATGGTTTGATGGGGCCTTGAAGGAGTTGAGGAGAGTGAGTCAAAGATTAGAGAGGGCTTGGCGGAAGTCCGCCCTGGAGGTTGACAGGCTTAGATTGATGGATCATTGTGTTGTCTTATCAATCAACAATCACCCGTAACAAGGCACAATTCCTGTCCAGGGAGATTGCCGCTGTGCAGAATCGACCAGCTCAGCTCTTTCAGGCTGTAGACAGATTTAGCAATCCAACCTGTCTGCAGTCCAGTAGAGCATTGTCACTAGAAAGATGTGACGAGACTACTCGATTTTCACAGATAAGATTGTCACCATCAGGTCTGGTATCCATCCAGTCCCCTCTATGGGGTGCGGCAGAGGTCGGTGGGAGGTTGCAAGCACCCAGCTTGTCTGGTCTGACTTTGGCCGACCAGACTTCATGGACATTGTGAGGATCATTCAAAGGCCAACCAGCTGTAGTCAGAACCTGGGCCCAACGCGTCTCCTTGTGGGATGCGTGGAGGAAATCGGCCCGGTCCTGGCTGAGATAGTCTGAATCACTGGAAAGGGGGATCTTTCCGATCCCCTAAAGGAGGCAGTCGTATGACCACTCCTGAAAAAAACCTCCGTTGATCCAGATAATATTGCTAACTACAGACCGGTCTCTAACCTGCCCTTTGTGGGTAAGATTACTGAGAAGGTGGTTGCGCGGCAGCTGGATGATCATTTGTCTGTCCACAATGTCAATGATTCTCTCCAGTCTGGAGTTTGGAAGAGGCATAGCACCGATACAGCCCTTGTTCGGGTGCGTAATGATCTCCTAATAGCGAGAGATCAGAGGACTCGTTCCATCTTGGTCCTCCTTGATCTCTCGGCAGCATTTGACACTGTGGACCATGGTGTGCTACTGGAGTGCCTGTAGTTCATCTGCAGACTGTTGGGTACCGTCCTCAGGTGGTTTCGACCCTATCTCAAGGGTAGGACACAGAGTGGTCTCAGGAATTTATTCCTCTGATCCTCTCCTCCTATCCTGTAGGGTACCGCAGGGTTCCATTTTGGCATCCATGTTGTTCGCTGTGTATATGCTAATATTTGGTGGACATTATTAGGCAGTACAGGCTGAGTTTTCACTGCTATGCAGATGATACTCAGCTATACATGTCCTTTGTACCCAAATAGGAAGATGTTTTCACGGTGTCTAACAACTGCCTATCCGAGATCCAAGACTGGATGAGTGCTAGTTAGCTGAGGTTCAACCAGGATAAGACTGAGGTGTTGGTGGTGGACCCTGATCGTCGGAAGGCCGGTGTGTTGGCAGGACAACCCTCTGGTCTCTGGCTCGGAGGTGTCCAGCTAGCCACCTCAGACTGGGTGCAGAACCTGAGCATTATTTTTGATAATGGTCTGACCTTGAAGCCACAGGAGTCAGCCGTTGTCAAGACCTCTTTTTACCATCTGAGGAATATCGCCCAGGTGAAACACCTGGTTCCTTCTGATGATCTTCCTGCTCTGGTCCACACCTTCGTAACCACTCGCCTTGACTACTGCAATGCCCTGTACCTAGAGCTACCGGGAGTTGACATCCATCACCTGCAGCTGGTGCAGAATGTGGATGCCACACTTTTGACTGGTACATCTAGGACAAGTCGTATAACGCCTGTGCTCTGCAGACTGCATTGGCTGCCAGTGCAATGGCATATCACCTTCAAGGTCGGTTTGCTGATCTATAAAACCCTACATGGTCAGGGACCCCATTATCTACAAGCTCTCCTTTCTCCCTATTGCCCCTCCCAACCACTTCGATCAACTGATGAGGGATTGCTAGAGATTCCCAGGGTGCAACTTCAAACATCTGGGGCCTGTTCTTTTGCTTTTATGGCCCCGACCCTGTGGAATTCTCTACCTCATTGGAAAAGGGACTGCCTGACCATCCAAAGCTTTAAAACAGACCTCAAGACATACCTTTTTAGCCTGGCATTTTCAGAGGGAGTTTAATACTGTGCTGCCAAAACTAATATTATCAGTAATTAATTTGATTGCTATTTTAATTTATGGTTTTAATATGTTTATTGATGTATGGTAATTTATATACTGGTGCCTTGATTGTATAAAAGGTGCCATTCAAATATTGATTTGATTGATTTCCAAGGTGCATTACTTTGCACTTCTTTGCATTGAAATCTAAGCTGCCATACTTTTGACCATTCCTCCAACCTTGCCAAGTCCCTTCTCATCCTTTCCACCCCCCCCCCAGTGTATCAACCCTGCAGGTCTGGCGGGCCGGGTGCCTGGACCACTCCACAGCCTCCATGAATGGCCCGGCTATCAGCCAGTCATCCAGGTAAGGGCAGACTTGACCCCTCAGTGCCTCAGGAATGCCGCCACCATTGCAATGCATTTGGGGAAGACCCTGGAGGTCGAGGAGAGGCTAAAAGGCTTGACCTGGAACTTGTAGAGAACCTGCTCTGTGTAGAACTGGAGGTACCACTAGTGGAACAGATGGACTGGAATGTGAAAGAAGGCATCCTGGAAGTCCAGGGAGCAGAACCACATGCCCTGCTCAATGGATGGTACTATCTGGTTCAGAGTGACCATCCGGAGCTTGTGCTTTTTCTGGAACTGGTTCAGATCATGATGATCTAGTAAGGGGCAACAGACTCCTGTCCGTTTTGGACCAGGAAGTACCTGGGCATGAAGCCTTGCCCTGCCATGGCATTTGGGAAATGGGCTATGGCTTCTTTCTCGAGGAGCTGAGCAACGTTCGGAAAGTGTGCTCTGTGACACCACAGACTCCCTTGGGGCACTGGGTCAGTATGGCAGGAGAGTCTGGAAGTCAAGAGGCAACCCTCTGCCCACCACTTCCAACACACATTTGTCTGAGGCAATGATGGACCAGGCATGCCAGAAATGGTGAAGATGACCTCCCCACAGGAAGCTGGGGCAGGGAAATGGCGGTCGGGAATTAGACACCCCTGATTCATCACTAGGTAGCTCTAGAGGGAGCACCTGGGCTTGTTGCTGTAGCAGCACAACTACCCCTACCCTGCCCTTTTTGAGGCCCTGATCGGGGAACTTGATTTTAGGGCTCCAGACCTGAGATTGTCCCTTCTGGGGCTGCTGCAACTGAAAGGGCTCAAAACTTATTTTTTGGCTTCTACTCTTTTTGCTCCTTCAGGTCACAGAATCCAAGGTGGCACTGGACTTCTCAATTCTTGTGAGATGCCCCTCCAACTCTGGGCCAAACACGTCAGTGTCCAAGAAGAGGACATCAGCCAATATGTGCTGGGTGTCTGCCATGAAGGTGGAAATCCGCAGCCAGGCTCTGTGATATATTGTGACGGCCGCTGCCATGGAACATGTGCATGAGTTGCCGATGTCCAAGGCCATCTGAAGCTGGTGTTTAGCCAGTGCTTGACCCTGGTCTCTGATCACTTTAACTGCCATCTGCAAGTCAGCAGAGAGGCAATGGAGGACATGGTCCAGGACTCCCATCAGAGAGTGACCAAAGTTGGGCATCATCAAGGCACAACTCACCTGACGGAGACCCAGGAAGAACGTAGCATATATCTTTGTTGCATGGTCAAGTTTTTTGGACTCCTTGTTCAGGGGCTTGTCCATGTCCCCAACATTGCTAGTCTTTTGGAAAATGGAGTCAGCCACCAGCCCCTCAGCTGAGGAGTGGTCAGAGAAACCAGACAAAGTGCCAGTAGGGACTGCATACTTGTGGATCATACAGGCAGAGGGTGCTGCACAGGAAGCTAGATGCTGCAAGGTTCCAGAGCAGGTCCCAGGATGACCTCAGCCATCAGGACAGCAATCCTCAGGGATTTGTCCCTGTCCAAAATTTCAGTGAGAGGGTATTTAGCCCTTTTCTGAATGGGTTCCAGAGAGATCTCCACAGACTCGGAGATCCATCAGAGCATATCCCCAAAAGACACTGGCCCATGGTCAGTGGTTAGCTCTTCAGTCTAATCCCAGTTGAAGCCAGAGGTCCTTGAGGACTGCATAGATGATCCGTAGTAGTCATAAGAGGACTCCTCAAACATGGTCTTCAGTTGTTTCTCACCATGCACCACCTGGGAGTCGTCCCAAGTGGGAAATCTCCACAGACAACTGGCCCGGCAAGCTACAGCTGGACAAGAGTCTTTGGAGGGGGGCTCCCTGCAATGGCGGCAGTTCTACCCTGATTGGGGGAGAGACAGGAGCCGGTGACACCCGTCTTGGCAGGACTGGAATGGGCTGGACCAGAGGCAACAAAGGATTCACTGGGGTCAAGGGTAGGGCTGTACCCTGTCCTACCAATGCCCATTGTTGCCATACCAGGCCCTCACAGTATCATTACAGCATGTGTCAGAGCCACTCTTCACTGGATGATGATGAAGTAGAGGAATGCCTGTGGCAACCCCTCCCCAAGGAATGAGACTGGGAGTGCAATGAGTACCTCGACCATGATCTTGACCGACGACTAGGTTGTCAGTAGTGATGGGAAGCAGGTGGAGGGGCTGAGTAGATCACCAGAACTGGCCCCGCCTGCACGATCCCTGAGGGAGGCAATTCCTGGGAAGGGTCAGCCAGGTGCACCGGCTGCCCCTGACCCTCCTGAGGGAGAGTCAAAACGACCATAGTCCTAGAGAGATCAAGTCATCCTCAACCCCCTCTGACAACAGGTCAACAGGGTCAAGAAAAATTTCGACCACCTAGTCAGCCTGTGTTGTGGCCAGCAAGCCTGATGGAGATACTGTGGAGCTAGCAGCCTGGCTCTCAGCCAAAACAGGTTCGGTGGAAGGCAAGCGCTCAATGGCCATTGCGGAATTGTGTGAGCAGGAAGAGTGAGCTTGTTCCCAGTCCCCTGATCGATGGTGGGACTTCTTGGAATTTTTCATGCTGCTGTGATGGGAGGGGCCCTCCCCACAGGTCTGCAGGATTTAGACACCTCCTGAAACATTCTGGTGAAGGAAGGGAGGTCTTGTCAGACTAACCTGACAGTGTTCTCTGACTGGGTGACAAGACAACTGGATAGGGGCCATGCTGTGGATTTGCTCTACTTCAACTTCAGTAAGGCTTTTGATTGGGTGCCCCACGGATGCTTGCTGAAAAATCTGGATGTGGCTAAGGTCACAGTAAACTGGGTACGTAACTGACTAAAGGGGAGGCAGCAGAGGGTAGTGGTCAGTGAGGTTAAATCAGAAGACAGGGAGGTCATGAGTGGGATTCCACAGGGATCTGTCCTTGGACCGGTCCTCTACAACATGTTCATCAGTGACACTGGTGAGGGGATCCAGGGCAGGTTGTGTCTCTTCGCAGATGACACTAAACTCTGTGGGAGGATGGATAGTGTCAATATTTGAGGTGTGAGTGCTCTGCTTCTTTTTTGTTACTATGTATTGACTTTTAGCATAGAAGCACCACGTCCTTGTGCCCACACTAATTTGTTGGAAAAGGAATAAAGGAAATGTAGAGAGACTTGCAAAAGCTGGAAGGGTGGTCACAGGTTTGACAAGTTGAAATTCAATGCCAGAAAGTGCAAGGTTGTGCACCTAGGGAACAAGAACCCCAGGACGAGTACTGGATGGGAGGGGTGAGACTCAGTACCATGGCTGAGGAACGAGAAATTGGAATTATCATTGACTCCTTAAAGAAACTGAATCAATGAAACAAGGCTAACACCAAGATAAATAGGATGCTTGGGTGTATAGGGAGGAGTACTGATAGCAGAAAAAGGGAGGTAATACTTCCCCTACATAGATCCTTGGGGAGGCCACACCTGGAGTACTGCGCCCAGCTCTGGAGTCCTCACCTCAGGTGCAGCACAGCGTAACAAAAAGGATTCAGGGGCAGAAGGGCATGTCCCATAAGGAGCGCCTCAAGGTACTAAACATGTACTCACCGGGGAACAGAAGGGAAATGTGAGGTATGACCTTCAAATTCCTAAAAAGGAATCAACAGAGGGAACTATGTAACTTGAATACCAGCTTGCGGTCACATGGCCATGAGTGGAAGCTAACAGGAGAGAGGTTCAGGAGGGATGTGAGAAGTACAATTTCAGAGAAACAGTGGTGGAGCCATGAAACAGGCTGCCAGCTGAGGTGGTGGGTGTGACAACGGTTAGTAATTTTAAGCATGTCTGGGACAGAATGAAGGGTACAGAGGTTGCTCAGGGTATCAGAATCAGGGAGGAAAATGGGGAAGGCTAGGACCCTGAAGGAAAGAACAGTTACGTAAGAACTTACCGTAACAGTAGATCTTCGAGAACAGCTCTTGCAGCAGGTTACACCATTAGGACTGAAGCCGGCAGGCGCCAGGACCCCACGGAAATTTCCTAGCTAGCAGTCTTCAGCGGGGACCGCCTCCAAAGTTGGTTCCACCCCCGACGTCAGGTGCAGTACATAAGGAGGCAGTCCCCCCATAATCCTCAGTTCTCCCACCGGAGACTCCCGGCCGCTGGATGACATCAGAAGGGGAGACCGAGGATCCGTCATCAGATGGCAAAACAAGGCAATAGGAATATCCCATCTTATGAGATGGATGCTTGACTATGACCTACCTCCAGCGGGGATGGTGGGAGGGAAAGTACCTGCTGCAAGAGCTGTTCTCGAAGATCTGTTGTTACGGTAAGTTCTTACGTAACTGTACTATTTTACTTCAAGACACAGCTCTTGCAGCAGGTTACACCATTAGGACTGATTTCCAAGCAGTAATGGCAATCATGCACCATCGGGAGGAGGAAAGGTAGAGACCTCAAGACATCTCAAGCCTAGGACAGAAGTCCCTGAAGGACAGCTAGACCGAACCCCCCTCTTCGCCTCGATGCAATGTCCAGACTGTAATGCCTGATAAAGGTATGCACAGAGCTCCAAGTAGCTGCAGCGCAAATAGCTGAGGTGGAGACGTTCTTCAACGCCACTAAGGAAGTAGCCACCCCTCTAGTGGAATGACCCTTGACCGCGCCCGGTAAGGGTTTACTGTGCTTCTGACAACAGAAAGTAATGCACTGGATGAGCCACCTAGATAGTGACTGCTTAGAGACAGGAACTCCTTCATTCTGTGGGCAAAAGAGACGAAAAGTTGGTCCGACTTTCTGTGTTGTTTGGTTCTGGTCAGGTAGTATCTGAGGCACCTATGCACATCTAAGGTGTGCAGAAGGGCTTCTCGATTAGAGTATTTCGGAAAATACACTGGTAGATCGATGTCCTGATTAAGGGTGAGAGCTGAGACTACCTTAGGCAAATATTTTGGGTTAGTCCTTAGGGATACCCTGTCCTGGTGGAAAACCAAATAAGGCTCTTTGCACATAAGAACGTGCATTTCTGAAGTTCTTCTGGCGGAAGTAACTGCAACTAAAAATAACGTTTTCCAAGAGAGAAAATGTAGCTCGCAATCCACGGCTGGTTCAAAAGGTGGCAGTGTGAGCTGCTCCAGGACAAAGGGTAAGTCCCATGGAGGGATTGGATCCTTAATTGGAGGCCTAAGGTGGAGGACGCCCCTCAGAAAGGCACGAGTCGTGTCCAGCTGGGCCACAGTGCGTTGGCCTATGGGGGCATGGTAGGCTGAAATGGCACAAAGGTGCACTTTAATCAAGGAGTAAGCCAGGCTGGAGTGGAAAAGGGAAAGCAGGTAGTCCAGTACCAGCTTTTCTGGAAAGTCCAAAGGCAGAAAGCTGCATGCTTGAGGCCACAAGCAGAACCTGCGCCATTTCATGGCTTAGGTTGCGTGGGTAGCCGGTTTTCTGGCGGCAGAAAGCACAACTGCCACTTCTTGCGAGACCCCGTATCGCATCATGGCTATGTCTCTAGGAGCCAAGCGTGCAGGTTCAGTGAACGTAGGTCCGGCTGGACTAAGGAACCCGCCTCCTGAGACAGTAGATGGCAGCTGATTGGCAAAGGTACTGGAGGTTCCCAGGATAGCTGATGCAAGAGAGGGAACCAGATCTGTCTGGGCCAGAAGGGTGTGATCAGGATGAGCATCACTTGCTCCCTGCGAAGTTTTAAAAGAACTCTCTGGATCAACGGGAAAGGAGGAAAGGCATAGAGGAATCTGCCCGCCCAGGAGAGGGACAACGCGTCTCGCCAGAAAACACCAGGCCCTGGATATAGTGAGCAAAAATTGGGCAGTTTTGCTTTGTATGGGGCCGCGAAGAGGTCCAACTCTGGAGTACCCCATCTGTGAAACAGATCTTCTGCCACCTCCTGGAGTAGTTCCCATTCATGGACTCTGGCCTGAGTGTGGCTCAGGTTGTCTGTGATGATGTTGTCCACTCCAGGAACATGAACTGCAATAAGGTTTGCCCCGTGTTGCAAGACCCAATCCCACACTCTCATGGCCTCCCTGCAAAGCGGGTAGGAGTGGGTGCCTCCTTGTTTGTTGAGGTAATACATCACCACGGAATTGTTTGTTTGTAACAGAAGTGTACCTGGTGGAATCTCCAACTGAAAGGCCTGCAGGGCGTAAAGAACTGCCTTCATTTCCAGTATATTTATGTGGAGATGAGACTCCTGGGCTGTCCACAGGCCCTGAGAACAGACACCGTTGAGGTGTGCTCCCCAACCGAGCCCTGAGGCATCTGTGGAGTGTGTCACAGTCGGGGACGATGCTGTGAAGGGGACTCCCACCAAGAGGTTCCCTACATGTAGCCACCATTGGCAATCTTGAATTACGGTCTTCGTGATTCGGATTGGATGCTGCAGATGGTCTTGCCTTTGGTCCCATTGTACCCGTAACATCCACTGGGTTACCTGCATGTGGAGACGGGCTAGAGGGACTGTTGCAATGGCCACAGCCATGTGTCCGAGCAGGCAAAGGACCAGTCTGGCTGGGACGGTCTTCTTCGCCGATAACTCCCTGATGAGGGATCTGATGTGTTCCGCTCTGTCCGTGGGGAGGAAAGCTTTCCCTCTGATGGTGTCCAGAACTGCTCCGATGAACTGCAGCGACTGGGACAGAACCAGTAGTGACTTATCGTAATTGATGAGAATGTCCAGAGTCTCGAACAGAGATTGGGTGCAGTGGATGGCAGACATCAAGGCCTCCCGGGAGGGCACCATGAGAAGCCAATCGTCCAGGTAGGGGAACACGTAGTGGCCCTGTCTCCTCAGAGGTGCAGCTACGACCGCCATGCACTTCGTGAATACCAGAGGTGCCGATGACAGCCTGAAGGAAAGAGCTCGGAACTGATAATGGCGGCCCTGAAACTCGAAGCGCAGGAACCTCTGGTGCGCCTGAGTGATAGGAATGTGCAGGTAAGTGTCCTGCATGTCTAGGGATGCCAGAAAGCGCCCTGCTTCAGCATGGGAATTAGGCCCGGGAGGGTCACCATGCAAAAGCGCTTGTAAGCGACCGAAAGATTGAGGTCGCTGAGATCCAGTATTGGATGGAGGTCCCCTGTTTTCTTTGGAACCAGAAAGAAGTGATAATAGTACCCTAGTCCTCTCTGGTTCCCTGGTACGCGCTCTAAGGCTTCCTTTTCCAGATGTACGAGCACTTCCTGATGTATAAGCAGGGCATGCTGACCCGAATAATGGGAAAGCAGGGGAGGTCTTGTAGGTGGGCTGCCTACAAACTCTATGTAATGGCCGTTTTTGACCAGCTGTAGAACCCACCTGTCGGTGGTGATCGACTGCCACCCTGAAAGGTGGCGTGAGATGCGACCCCCGACTTTCTTTTCCCGTTGATCCTGAGGAGGGGCGGGGGCTGGGAAGGAGTCATGCTGTGGCAGCGTTTGTCCCTGTGGGCTGCGCTGACTTTGAGAATCGTAGGCCTCTGCCTGAGGATAACTTGGCCTGGGCCTTGCATGAGAATGTGCCCCTCTGCTGCTGGCCGGAACATTGCTGTTGTCTTTGTAGCAGGCCGCGAAAACGGCTCTGGTTCCTACGAAAGGAACTAGGCCTAGATCTGTACATAGTTTGTACAGACCGGACTGCCTTCCCTGCGTCCTGGAGTTTGGTGATAACTCTCTCAGAGGCTTCACCAAACAGGACCTCACCGTTATATGGGACGTCTAGAATGTTTTTCTGGATGTCTGGGGTAAATCCGGAGACACGGAGCCAAGAGTGTCTGTGGAGACAAACGCCTGAGGCTGCAGCTCTGGCTGAAGAGTCCGCAGAATCATATATGGCTCTGAGCACTTGGGTCCCCACATCTGACCCAGTGCGGAGAAGGTTTAAGAGCTCTGCTTTCTGTTCGCCATCGGGAAGCTTTTCAACCAGGTTCTGGCCCTGTTCCCACAGGGCGTTCTGGAACTGAACCATATGGGTCAGATAGTTCAGTGACCTGATGGCGCAAGTAGCAGCCGCGTATGTGCACCTTCCTAGGGCACCCAATTGCTTGGATTCCTGGTCCAGTGGTTGAGTGCTCATATGCTGTGGTCTCTGAGACCGGTCATGTGAAGTCAAAGTCAAAGTCAACTTTATTTAAAAAGACGCCCAATCCTGAAGGCTCTGGGCGCCGCACAAAACCTATACAGTATGTCATACCGTGTACATTAGTTAAAATATCATACATACAACTTAAACACCAAAAGCCTGCACAAATAAAAAGGTCTTAAGATGACTCTTAAAGGCCTCTATAGTGGGGGCCTCTCTCACTTCAAGCGGCAACGAGTTCCAGAGAGCTGGAGCAGCAACTCCAAAGGATCGATCCCCTGCTGATTTCAACCTAGCTCTCGGAACTGTGAGGAGGCCACCACCAGAGGAGCGGAGATCCCAGACAGAGGTGGACGGTACCAGGAGATCAGAAAGGTAACCAGGGCCCTGTCCATGTAGGGTCTTATAGGTGAGAAACCCCACCTTGAACAAAACTCTCCACCTGACAGGCAGCCAGTGCAATTGCCGCAACACCGGAGTAATATGACAGAACTTACTTTGTCCAGTCAAAAGCCGGGCAGCAGCGTTTTGCACTAGCTGCAGTCTGCGAAGAGAAGTTCCAGAGACCCCGAGATAGAGCGCATTACAGTAGTCAAGTCTCGAAGTGACCAAGGCATGTACCAAAGTAGGGAGGTCCAGAGCCGGAACAAGGGGCTTAATCCTGGCGATATTTCTAAGATGAAAGAAACAGGAACACACCACGGAGGATATTTGGGCCTCCATGGACAAGTTCCTGTCAAAGATCACACCAAGATTACGCACCTTTGGGAGGCCATCAATGACACAGCTCCTAGCACAATGCCAGTCGAGAATCAGAGGCCATCCCATCACGAGCTCTGTTCGACTCCACTACCAGTACCTCAGTCTTATTAGGTTAAGTCGCAGCCAGCTGGAAGACATCCAGTCATTTATCTCAGCCAGACAGATATTCATCACATCCACTGCATTTGATGTTCCTGGGCAAAGGATAGGTATAGCTGAGTATCATCAGCATAGCAATGAAAACTCAGACCATACCTCCTAATGATCTCCCCAGGGCAGCATGTACACTGCGAACAACATTGGGGCCAATACCGAACCCTGAGGGACTCCACACGAAAGGAGGCAGGGCATGGATGAGAAATTACCCATCACAACCCGCTGCCTCCCGTCAGTAAGAAATGACTCAAACCATTTGATGACAATACCGGTGAGTCTGCATAACTCCCTCAGGCGGAGAAGCAACACACAATGGTCCACAGTATCAAATGCTGAAGAGAGATCAAGGAGGACAAGAATTGTCTTATCCCCCCGATCTCTAGCCCTAAGGAGATCATTTTGCACCCAAACTAATGCAGTTTCAGTGCTATGCCTGGCCCGAAAAGCTGACTGGAAGGGATCATACAACTCGTGGGTCGTGAGATGCTCTCCCAACTGAAGTGATACCACCTTCTCAACAACCTTTCCCAGAAATGGAAGATTGGAGATAGGATGGTAATTTGCCCTAATCTCCGGGTCCAGAGAAGCTTTCTTTAAAAGGGGTCTCTCCAGAGCCTCCTTCAAGGCATCCGGAAAGACACCCTGACTCAAGGAGCACCGATTACCAGGGAATCAGCCAGAGGGTGGTTCACCAAATACTGGTCCTCCCTAGGGGCCTTGTATAGGCGGTTAGCATTCTTCGCCACTGCGGGAGTGGAATGCGGACGTTTCCACGCAGCCTTGGTGATGTCCATGAAGGTATCCACCAAGGGCAGCACTACCACAGGCTTCGGGTCTTTTTGCTGAAAGTAGCGAGCAAGGCATTGTCGCTTGGAGTCAAGCTCCTCAGCATCCCACTCCATGTTCTCCTGGATGTGCCTCATGATCTCAACGAAGGAGGGATCATCCGGAGGAGACCTGGGTAGGTCATGTGGGTCAGGAGAGGGAATGCTGAGAGCAGAAGGTGATCTGGAATACTCTGACGTATCCGACCTGGAATCCTCCCCCGATGGAGTGAACCGGCGTTGTCTGGGTCTTTTGGGGCTAGATGACCCTGAGGGGGATCTGGAGGGAGGCCTTCTCCTGTCAGAAGATCTACCCCAGGAGGTGGAGTTTGCTACGGGCCCCTTAGGTGGAGGAGGGGGTGTAGGCAGTGAAGGAGTGGGAGGAAGAGGAGGAGGACGTGTGGGGACCACATCCTTCTCGATGGTGTCCCACCAAAAGGTAAAGAGCTCCTTTACCTTCGCAAGATTCATACCCGATGACAGACCTGGCGCCGGTGGCCTGTCGCCGGGGTCAGGCGTCAGGTCCCCGGGGGTCTCCCACTCCAGGGAGGGTTCCCGTGGGAGCCCGGCATCCTCAATGTCACCCGCCTGGTCTTCGGGCTGTGTGGCGTCCTCCTCTGTAGAGTCCCTCCGACCAGCGTCCGCCGGCGACGGAGGTGCGGTCTTCCGCTCTGGGGTAGCCGACGTCGGTCCCCTGGGCCGACGCCTTCAGACTGGTGAACGCCTGGCCGGCGCCGCTGGGTGTCCCTGGTGTCATTACTCCTGTGAGCGCCCGAGGATGCCTGGCCGACGCCGGTGGTGGGCCGACGCCGGGTCTGACGTCCGCTTGAGGGACGCCAGGTCCTAGTTTTCCGGGCGCGGATCCGGACCTCGGGTGGTTGGAAGACTGACCTGGAGTCGGTATCCGTGACGAGGAAGATTGCGCGCCACCGATCAAGAGGCCTTGGAAGGTGTTGAAGAAGCCGAGGTCCTCGAAGTCTTCAGAGGCTGGAGCGATGAAGAACCGCTGGAGGACCTGACCTGGACCGGGGGAGGTTGCGACTGAGCCCTGGAGGGACAGTGGTCTGATTTAGAGCCGGAGCTTCGGGAGTCTGAGGCCAGTGTAGGAGACCTGGCCCTCCCCTTTTTCCGGTGCTTGTCCTGGTGTTTATGGGATTTGCTTGAAGATTCTCCCCGGGAGGAAGGTTCCTGGTCCATGCTTTTCAGCTTTTCTTCTAAGAGAAATGCTTGAAGTGCCTTCTGACGGCGGATCCTGGTGCGGCTGTTAAAACCCTGGCAAAAGGAGCAGGCCTTGGTGTCGTGGTCCGGGCCTAGGCAGCACATGCAGGACAAATGGGGATCCTTGAAGGGGATCTATTTGCCGCAGGTGCACTTCGAGTGGTGACCCTCTAGAGATGGTGTTGAAGAGGACATCAGTTGAGTAGAGCCAAAAAAGAGATGAAATTCTTCATAGTTCTGTAGTCGTTGTACACTAGAAAGGAGACCGAGAGGCAGATACTGGCGAGTCGACGGCGGGAAAAGAACTGAGGATTATGGGGGGACCGCCTCCTTATGTACTACACCCGACTTCAGGGGTGGGACCGATGTCTGAGGCGGTCCCCGCTGAAGACTGCTAGCTAGAAAATTTCCGTGGGGTCCTGGCGCCTGCCGGCTTCAGTCCTAATGGTGTAACCTGCTGCAACAGCTGTGTCTCGAAGTAAGATCAGTAGATCTTTGAGGGGATCTCAGTCATCAGGTCACACCGTAGGAACTTCACCGTCGGTGAAACAGGATCCACAAGGAAGATTTTCCAGCAGTACAACTGGGGCCGCTCACACTGACATTACCAACCCTACAAAGGCATGAACGGCCCCGCTCCCTCCTCAATTCTTTCCCCGGAGACTAAGGGAGCAAACCCATGCCACAAGGGACCAAGAAGAGAGAGAGGTGCACATGCCTGAATAAAAGGCTGGGTACACTAGATAGCCAGTCTGAATCAGGAACCCCAAATAGGGGATGGTGGGAGGGAAGGCTGACCTGATGACCGATATCCCCTTGAAGATCTACTGTTACGGTAAGTTCTTACATAACTGTTCTATCTTCTTCAGGTGTATTGCAGTCATCAGGTCACACCGTAGGAACAAGTGACAAGTAACAGCAGAACAGTCTGGGTAGCAGGCAAACTGGGGCCTAAACAGAAGGCCCTGAAGAACAGCAGGGCTGACGCCTGCTCTGACTTGAGAAGCAATGTCCTTACCATAGTGCTTGGTAAAAGTATGGACGATACTCCAGGTGGCAGCAGCACAAATGTCAGTGGCTGAGACCCCTTTAAAGCAAGCCACAGAGGTAGCTATACCTTTGGTGAAGTGAGCTTTCACCGCCCTTGGCAACTCTTTGCCATGCTTGTTGTACCCGAAAACAATACAATTGGCCAACCATTTGGACAAACACTGTTTAGAAACATGAACACCCTCTCTTCTAACTGGCAATCTGGAGCCCCAAAGTGGAGGAGGCATGAGCCCTCTTTCCCCAAAGGTCAATCCTTCTAGATTCGTGGTCAGTGGGAAGGGAACTCGGGTGCTTGGGCACCTTGGACCCGTCATGAAGCATCTTTTTTTTTTTTGCTCCTCATCCCCTGGCCCAACCACTCTTTCAGGCCACCTAGGACCTATGGCCACCCACCTCCACTGGTCGCCATCCACTGTCCCCATGTCCATCAATGGATCCCCTCGGGTGACCTGATGTAACCCTTCATCAGGTGGGTCTCCCCCCTCTGCGGGGAAGTGCCCGTAGGCACAACCAATTAGCCCATGGGATCGGTGGTGGGGGGGGTCAGCATGGGGCTAACCCAGCTTTGTGGCATGCCAGGGACTGGTGGCCATCATCCGGTCAGACCAGGGGCATTTTCCTGGTTTTCT
This sequence comes from Neoceratodus forsteri, assembly GCA_016271365.2. NCBI lineage: Eukaryota > Metazoa > Chordata > Ceratodontiformes > Ceratodontidae > Neoceratodus > Neoceratodus forsteri. The sequence continues at coordinate 946,526,765 of CM028135.1, forward strand.
GGGGTAGCTTGATGTACCACATGACAACAAAGTGTATGCCGACGTCTGCCATGCTCCTACACATGGTGTAAATTGATGTTTTGCCATGCTCCCAGCCTCCTCTAGGAGCTAGCAACCAACAAGACGCATACCCCCTCCCTCCCAGAAGAAGGCGAGCAGTCATTGGATCTCGAGCCATCTCCCCCGGCCAGCCCTCCGACATCTGAGTCCATTCCCGAACCCGGGTCGTTGATATTGCAGGCGGAAATCCAACTGCTGCACCAATGGGCCAGCTAGTCATGAGCCATCCTAATGACCACTGAATTAGTCTCTAGCTGGGCAGGCCCTGAGGGGCATGATAAGTCTTATCTGCCTTCCTAGGCATGGCGGGACAAAGTCAGGGCAGAGCCAGGCATGAGTGGTGGCATTCCTCAGTGCTGGCAGGATTGGAGGAATGACCTTGGGGGGGGGGGGGACTCTGGGATCTCCAAGAAATACACCAGGCCCTCCTGGTTGTATCCTCTTCCCCAGTATGGAAGCCTATAGCTGTGGACAGCTGCTGCATCACATTGAAAAATGTGGGGTCCTATGGAGGGGACATGGGAGTATGCTTGACAGAGTCCTCGCTCACCGAAGAGGCAGATCTGCCTGAGGAAGGGGGCTCCTCTTCCTCTTCTTTTTCAGGGAGGATGAGGTCTGGGAGGTATTCCTCTTTGACGTAGACCGGCTCGAGCTCGCAGTCCAACGAACAAGGGACCGATAGCGGCCTGAAAGGTGCAGGCTGAGAATGCTTAACTGGTATCGATGATGGGGCCAGGGACTCCAGCCTGTATAAGCCCAGTTGGTGTACCAGGGCTGTAGTTATTCTGCACAAAACAGTCCTGAGGTTGTCGGAAGGAGACTTGTGCATTGATGGTGGAGATCGCTGGCACAGGGCGCGACAAGCCGTCCATCGGTTTGTGACAGCCCGAGAGTCCTGAGGTCTATGGGTCTGGAGGCTGTTGACCAACCTCCCTTGGAAATAGGGGGAGGCACTGTCAGTAAGGGACTGGAAGAAGCTGAGGCCTGGACAGCGGGAGACGTCAGTGCAGGAGTAGCTGACTGGGTACCCCCAGACGAGGAAGATGAAGCTGTTGGGGAGCAGGAGGGCTGCTGAGGAGAGTGGTACCGATAAACAGGTTACTCTCCTGTAACAGTAGCGCTAAGAGTGGTATATGGTGCTCATCCACACGTCTGGCAGTGTCCTTTCCCTTTAAGGCTTGCCAGAACATCTTCAAGCTGGCTCCTCCCACCCACCCGGGTGGTAACTCCCTTGGTATCGCCCTGTGATGTCAGATCTTGCCTGTTGGAAGCCAGACCAGTGTGCCACTTGCCAGGGGAGGTCGGGTGTGTCCGTGTCAATGAACACCATATACCACTCCTAGAAAGTACAGCTACATAAAAATTTACCATAACAGTAGATCTCTGAGGAGTGTCTCTTGCAGTAGGTAATACTTTTGGGTCTCCAGCAGAGGTCGCTGTGGTGCATGGCAACTTCTAGCAGTTTTTCACCAGGGACCGCCCACACAGGACATCAGCTTCCTGTTTCCTATATAAGTGTGGGTGGTCCTGATATCCACAGTTCCCCCGCCAGATTCAGCTCACAAAGCAAGGACCGAGGGGAAGCCGAAGTACCAAAGGAGTCCCAACCTTAGTCAATGGACCAGAACGTGCTCTCTTAGAGAAGGAGGGGGATGGAGGGCGGGAACAAACCTACTGCAAGAGACACTCCTCAAAGATCTACTGATACGGTAAGTTTTTACGTAACTGTACTACCTTCCATGGAGTGGTCTCTTGCAGTTGGTGATACTTTTTTGGGATGAATCCCAAGCAGTAATGCCCATGTGGGAGAACAGTTATGATAGGAGACCTTGTAGGACTACACGGACAAAGGCCGTCCTATGTCATGAGGCAATATCCAGATTGTAGTGCCTTGTGAATGTATGGATCGTGGACCAGGTAGCTGCAGTGCAGATATCTGAAATGAAGGCACCTTTAAAGCAAGCTGCAGTGGTGGCTATAGCTCTAGTGGAGTGGACTTGGAGAGGTCCAGGTAAAGGCTTGTTGTATTTTTTGTAACAATATGAAATACAATGTGCCAACCAGGATGAAAGAGTATGTGTCGCGACCGGGAGGCCTTCATGACCCGGAGCAAAACAGATGAACAGCTGAGATGTCTTTCTAATGGATTTTGTCCAATTAGTATAGTAGCGTAATATACGATGGACATCTAAAGTATGTAGTAGATGTTCACCCTGACTGGAGTAGTCAGGATAGTAGACCAGAAGCTCCAATGACTGATTTAAAGTATGTTCAGAGACTACTTTAGGATGGATAGGCTGGAAGGAAGGGTGGGTACGAAGGACCATCCGGTGTTTGTGGAAAATCAAGTAAGGTTCCTTACACATGAGGGCATCAAGCAGAAGTGACAGCCACCAGAAATAGGGTTTTCCATGAAAGAAAACAGAGGTCACAAGTGGCTGCTGACTCAAAAGGCTCAATTTTTCTATCATACAACTGAGATCCCACGGAGGCATGGGTCTGCTAATAGGAGGTTTAATATGTAACATTCCTTTCAAAAACATCTTGGCTAGATGATGTTGGTACAGTAACCTGCCATCCAGAGGCTCATAGAAGGCAGAGATGGTGGCCAAGTGGACTTTTATGGAAGAATAACTTAAAACAGACTCAGATAGTGAGGCCAGGTAGTCCAGAACCTTCATCAGAGGACAAGAGTAAAGGTCCAAAGATCGAGAGGCTGACCATATGGAAAAGCATTTCCATTTGGAACTGTATGTTACTCTAGTTGCTGGCTTACAGGAGGCCAAGAGAATATTGGCAACAAGAGAGGACACTTGAAATCGAGTTATGAAAGCGTCCTCAGGAGCCAAGCATGAAGGTATAGAGCCTTCATGTTTGGGTGTAGGAGAGACTCGAGACACCGAGTCAAAAGGTCTGGTCTGATCGGCAACAGGAAGGGGTCCCATACTGACAGTTGTAGGGGTAGGGGAAACCACGTCTGGCGAGGCCATATCGGGACTATGAGAATCATTGTGGCTGGTTCTAACTGTAGTTTCGGTAGAGTCTGCTTCAGGAGAGGGACAGGGGGACACATATAAGAAGAGACCTGTCCAGGGTTGGGACAGGGCATCTATAGACCATCCCTTTCTGTTAGAGATAATGGAAAAATACCTGGGAAGATGGTAATTCTCTGGGAAGACAAACAGATCCATCTGTGGAGTGCCCCTTAAGTTCAAGATTTCTTGGAGCACTTGCTTGTGAAGTGTCCATTTGTGAGTTGGGGACTGGCGGCCGAGACGGTCGGCTAACTGGTTGCAATGTCCTGGGAGGTGGACCAATTGTTGCCGTATGGCTTCTTTCCAAACTGCAAGGGTCTCTCTGCATAGGGTGTGAGATTTCGTACCCACTTGCTTGTTGAGGCAGAACAATATTGCAGTGTTGTCCGATTGGATCAGTAATGACCCTGGCTCGAGGTAGGGCTGGAACGCCTGGAGAGCTAGATGGACCACTTTCATCTCTAATAGACTGACATAAGACAGATGGAGAGAAGCGGGCCATTAGCCTTGGGTCTGATAAGGACCTAATGTGCTCCCCATCCCTAGAGGGAAGCATCTATGGTCAACGTTTGCATGGGAGGGGAGACCGGAAAGGCGTTCCTTGATTCAGATTGATTCCGATTGTCCACCATATCAGGGTAGACTTCAGAGAGGGAGTGACCCTGATTTTATCTTAGAACTGTCCTGTTTTTTGGGACCATTGATTTTGGAGGTCTCCTGGAGACGGGTGAATGCCACCATAGGGATGGCAGTGGACATGTGACCCAGAAGGCACAGCATTTGTCTGGTTGTGACTGTTTTCCGAGTCTGTATATGTAACGCCAGAGCTATAAGCGTGTCCTGCCGGGCAGGCGGGAGGTAAGTCCTGGCTGTAACTGTATCCAGAACAGCTCCAATGTATTGGAAAGACTGTCGGATTTGGACTGGACTTTGGCCAACTGACAGCGATTCCCAGATCTGCGAACAGTTTCAAGGTAGCATCTAGGGAAGCAAGCAGGGCTACTTTGGAGTCTGCTTTTATTAGCCAATCGTCTTTATATAGAAAGATGAAGTGCCCTTCTCTTCGCAAGGCTGCTGCCACCACTGCTAGGCATTTGGTGAACACTCTGGGGGCTGATGAGAGGCCGAAAGGCAGTGTTCGAAACCGGTAATTTTGACCCAGTAAGTGGAAGCGTAAAAATTTGTGGTGGCCAGGGTGGATGGGAATATGAAGGTAGGCATCCTTCATGTCTAGGGCGCAAAGGAAAATCACCCTGTTTCAGAATCGGCATGATGGTAGGTAGGGTGATCATGCGGAAATGTTTGTACTGAATGTAAAGAATCAGTTGTCTGAGATCCAATATTGATCTGAGGTCTCCCGTTCATTTGGGCACCAGAAAGAAGTGGGAGTAAAATCCCGTTTGATTTTCCAGAAGTGACACCAGTACAACAGCCTGTTTGGTCAAAAGGGCTGTCAATTCCTCCTGTAGGATGGGTATATGATCTGGAGGATAATGAATCTTGCATGGAGGGCAAGGGTGTGAGGTGAGAGAAACTCCACAGTATGACCTTTCTGGATAACCTGAAGTACCCAATTGTCGGAAGTGATCATTTGTCAAGGTCTCCAGATGGAGGGCAAAATGACCCCCCACAGCCTCTGAGGCATGGTCGAGGAGGCGGCGGAGGGGAAGCCCTAGTGGGTCACTGGGAGGCGGGCTGTGCAGCTCCACCTGATGGGCGGGAGCGGGCACCCTGGGCGGTAGAGGTGTTGCCTCTGTTGGATTGAGCACGACCACTGAAGCTGCCTTTATTACCGCTGTATCTTCCACCTCTTTTGGAATAAGAGATGTGTTGAGTACAGTAGGTTGTAGCTGTAGTATGATGCATGCCATGGACCGTACGCAGGGTTCTGCTTGATGCCTGTAAGTCATCCAGTAAAGTTTGAGTACCTGGCCCGAACAGCTTGGACTCGTTAAAGGGGGCATTAACTACTTTATGTTGTATATTAGGTGCAAAGGCTGAAATGCGAAGCCAGGCATGGCGACGCAGAGCGATACCAGTAGCTGATAGTCAGGTTGAGGTATCGATGGCATCATAGCCAGACCTGAGAAAGTGACGGGAGATAGAATTACTAGTTGTCACTGTTGCCAATAATTTATCCCGGTCCTGTAAGGAAGAGAGTTTACTGATAAGCGTAATGGCAGATGACCATAGGGTACGCTGATATTTAATCATATGATCCATACAGTACAAGATTCTGATGTTCATAGCACCTGAGGAAAAGACCTTTCCCCCCAGCCAGTCAATTCTGCGGGATACTTTATCAGGAGGTAAGGAGCACATGTGCTTGGGTTTTTTAGTACAGTCATGAGCGGCAGTAATGACCACAGAATCTACCTCTGGAATACTAGACAGAAAGGGTGATCCAGAGGACCCCGATACAGATGATCCGCTTTGTGGGAAACAGCTGTAATAGCTAAATGCTGATACTAAGCAGCCAGCATGACATTCTGGTAAGTTGGCATTAGTGGGGGAACCACTAAAACAAGTTCCTCAAGTAACTCAAGGTATTCTGCCATATCCTTATGTTACTTGTCATGCCCAGTAGTGGAGAATCCTGTGACTTTTTGAATTTAAACCATCATTTCACTAAAGGTCGGGTCATCCAGGGGAGAGGCTGCCAAAGGCAGAGGTAGATCCTCATCCAGAGAAGAGATTTCAAAATAGGGGGATTCAGGATTAGGAAAATACAAATCTTGAAACTCTTCATCCTTAAGATCACCTGCGCAATCAGGTGGCAAGTCTTGGTCATCTGACAAATAGTCCTCAATGGATGGAGGAGGGGACCAGGGTGGCATGGTATCCCTTTCACTATGGAATCTTTTAGATGGAGGAGGGGGAGGAGATCGGGGAGGATCATGTAGCTCTTCAGAGGGTTGAGAAGGCCGCATGGCATGCAAGACCTGTTGGACTACATTGGTAAGGTCCCTTTCCTGAGAAGGGGGTGTGAGAAGGGGGGCATGCTGGGAAACAAGAGGGGTTACAGAGGGAATGGGATGGGTAGCATGAGCAGGTCTTGCCCCTGGGTGGTAAAGACCAGGATCCCCAATCTCGGTCCACCTGACCCCTGTAAGAAGCCACCCAAGTAGGCGGAGGGGCAGTCAATAAGGCATAAGCCATAGGTTGCCCCTGAGGAATGTGGGATCTCGACAGGCCCGCAGGGGAAAAAAAAGTTTTTTTTAACTTAAATTGTCAGATGCAGTCGACGGGAGAGGAGCCCCCGTCGACGAAGCAGTAGTATATTTTGCTGCATGCAAAGCACTGGAAAGCATTGTCTTATAGAATGGAAGCTTTAACGGCAAAACTCAATAAGAGGACCTCTCATTGTGAGATTCTTTGGAGATGGTGGGTACTGTATATGGCCAGGGAGAGAACAGATTTTATCCCATGACTTGACCAACAGAAGACCTTACTTTAATCTCCCCATACAATATTATCTTTTTGGTTTCGAGTAGACCAGTGCCTGGATCTGTGTGCCTTCCTGTATCACCCCTAGGATGGGAAGGGAATGCCATGGGTTTTTTGAAATCCCATAATGGGACTCAGAGGTTTCCCTAAGGGAAAATATGATTGTAAAACGTAAGTCTTTCATGCACTAATGTATTTTTTACTGATGAGAATCCTCATATTTTTTATAATACTCGTGGGGCTGGATATTCAAAAGGGTTGCGCCTGCTCAAGTCCAAAATTGCGCCATTCTGCCATATTCAGCAGGAGGCAGTTGCACCCCCCAAGGCAAGCTGAGCAACAGCGCAATGCAAATGAATGCATGCTGAACTGGAGGGGGAGGAACCATGCATAAACTGCACAGCCCGATATTCAGCGGGCTGTGCAGAGTATGTGCAGGCGCAACCCCAACCCGCGCCTGCACAACTCTGAGCCCCCAAAAAGGAATAAGTCGGGGACACCACAGGTGAGCTGCCACATTGCAGGGCGCAACACAGCAGCTGCCACCTGTGGCTGGCCTCAACCTACTCCCTGGCACCCTGCAGCCCGATCACAGGCAAAGTGAAAACTCTCCTCGATTGGCTCGATCCAGGCAAAAGCTTAAATAATCCCCACCAGCCCGATCAAGGACAGCAGTGTCCCTCTGATAATTAGAACCAGTGATCACCTGCTTTCCGGATCGCTGGCTGTATCATCGGCGCATTTCTCTACATATCTCAGGATCTCAGTGTCCTCACACACCACCATTTGCCTTCACCACGCTCCCCCCGCAGCTGGCAGCAACCCACCCGCCTGCCGCCCCACCTGCTCAGTACAGTATTGCGGAGAAGAGCGTGCACCGGGCGCAGTTTATAGCAGTCCAGATATGTGAATTCATCTCACATATCTGACCGCTTTAGCAGCAGCTGCACGCCCATTGGCTCTTGCCTGCACCAATGGGATGCAGAGCCCTTACTGGCAGTCAGTCGGGCGGGCGGGATGCTGCCACCCGCTGGCCGGGGGAGCGGGTAGTGGGCTTCATGGGTGGGTGGGGGGACACTAGATCACCAGGATATGGTCTTGGGGTGTCGCACTATTGTGCAGCCCGCGATCGGGCTTAGCGATCCACTGACCACCAGGGATATGTTTTTGGGGTGGGGTTTAACTTTGCAGTCCGTGATCGGGCTTAGCGTCCACTGGACCACCAGGGATATGTTTTTGGGGTGGGGTTTAAACTTTGCAGCCCACTTATCGGGCTTAGTGGTCCACTGGACCACCAGGGATATGTTCTTGGGGTGGGGTTTAAACTTTGCAGCCCGCGATTGGGCTTAGCAGTCCACTGGACCACCAGGGATATGTTCTTGGGCGTGGGGTTTAAACTTTTGCAGCCCGCGATCGGGCTTAGCGTCCACTGGACCACTAGGGATATGTTCTGGGGGTACACTTTGCTGCCTCGCGATCGGGCTGGTGGGGGGTTATTTAGCTTTGCCCGCGATCGGGCCAGTCGGGAGAGGGGTTTTATGCTTTGCCCGCGATCGGGCCAGTCGGGGGTGGGGGATTTTACACTTTGCCCGCGATCAGGCTGCAGGGCGTCGGTCCTCGGCGGCTGCTACCTGGCAGGCGCCAGCGCGATGTCCTCGGGATCGGCGCACCTGCATGCTAATGGCATGAAAATGGGGCCATAATTAGATGCAAATGGCCCTCCCTGCGCCTTGCATGAATTATGGCCCCATTTGCATGTCACCTTTTGAATATGGGAAATTTGCACATGGCGCCAAAGGTACTTGCGCCACCGCAGCACTGAATGCTCCACTCTGACCACTTGCGGTGGCACAAGTTCCACTGGCACATGATATGGTTGTGGTGATATTCAAAGCAGGAGTTGCTCAACAGCTAACTCCTTTGAATATCGCCCCGGCCACACCCCTGTGCAACTATTTTGTGCAGCGCAAGGGCTTGCACCACAAAATAGCGCAGTTTGAATATCCAGCCCATGTTATCACTTTTCAACCAGCCAAGCGGACCTCAATTTGTGAACTAAGTGATACCTGTTAGCACCCTTTGCAAACTGTGTGAGAGACCTTTCGGCACCATGCAATTCTGCTTAAAGTTGAACCAGCATAATATTCTGTGGTGATTTGCATATGCAGGCCATGATGCTTTGCATTATGTGGGCATGTGTGATTTTGTATTTCCTTGAAACTTGGCTTCCCAGCCAAATACCCTTTGTGGTAACCATTGCCTCAGTGTATGCGCACAGAGGTTCTTTGTCTTTTAAATAGTTTTTTGTTTTAATGGGTTCACCACAACATAACCAAGACAGACCGTCTTAGGGTAACTGGTTCATTCCACTGGGGTGTCAAACAGATGAGGCATACTGATGAGTCCTAGTAGGGCGTAACACGTGTCTATGTTATCTGTTAGCACTCTTTGCAAACTGTGTGAGAGGCCTTTCGGCACCATGCAATTCTGCTTAAAGTTGAACCAGCATAATATTCTGTGGTAATTTGCATATGCAGCCCATGATGCTTTGCATTGTGTGGGCATGTCTGATTTTGTAGTTCCTTGAAACTTGGCTTCCCAGCCAAATGCCCTTTGGGGTAACCATTGCCTCAGTGTTTGCGCACAGAGGTTCTTTGTCTTCTAAGTGATACCTGTATCCATGAACCTTACCCTTGTGTGTGTTGTATGTTTGTATGCGATGCAAAAATTATAAATAAAGTTTAAAAAAGGAAAGCATTGTCGATGAGAGGGAATAAACCTCCGACGACGGAGCAGTCACTAGTTGAACTGCAATTAAAGTGATGGAAAGCGCCGTCGACAAGAGGGTATGTGCCCCTGTTGAGGACGTGTTTGAAGGATGCCCCGTCGACGGAGAGACACCAGAAACGGTGGCCGTCGATAGACGTCGAGGCAGGGAGTGTGAGGAGGGTCTCTCCTCCTTTTTCTGCCTGGAATGAGAACCAGTAGAGGGGGAGCCCTTGGTACGAGCTCTCTGATTCCCCAAGTGAGACATTTTCTGCTCCATCAAAAGTCGTTGAATTTCAAGCAACCGTTGTCGAGTTACTTGATTAAAGTCCTGACATAAGCTGCAAGAATTGGTGTCCTGTGTGGGTCCCAGACACCTTACGTAAAGTGTGTGATTGTCAAAATGGTATATCTTCCTACCGCAATGGCAGGAACAAAATAAAGCTTGTTTAGTTGAAGAATCTGTAGACGTTCATCTTAGTTCCAAATTTCTTGTCGATGACTGCTACACAGAAGTTGCACTAGCTGCTGCGCGAGCTGAAGATGGGAAAATGAACAGAGGCCACCAGGGATCACCCATACTTATATAGGAAACAGAAAGATGATGTCATGTGTGGGCGGTCCCTGGTGAAAAACTGCTAGAAGAGCTACCGTACACCACAGCAACCTCTGCTGGACACCCAAAAATATTACCTACTGCAAGAGACCACTCCGTGGTAGATCTACTGTTATAGGTGAGTAACCTGTTTTTCTAGGGGCGTGGATATGGTGTTCTAGCCATACCTCTGGCAGACTCCTAGCAGTTCTCTGGGAAGAGGGAGGCAAGGCGCGTACCTCCTACTTAGGGAAGAGAGAATGGAGAACTGAAGTCCCAAAACAAGCATCCCAGTGTGACTCAAGGTTGATGTGGTAGTGGGAAATGAAGATGTGTGCTGACCCTCCAGGTATCATCCCTGGAAGCAGCCACCAAGGCAGATGGGTGGAGTGAGCCCTTAGCCCTACGGGAGGCTCCCGACCTGCCACCCTATAGCAGAGGTTGATGCAGGATACAATCCACCTGCCAATCATCCGCTTAGCTGCTGGTCTGCCAGGTGCAGCTTCAACACAGTTGACAAATAACCGGTAAATCTCTCCCCTAACTCCAGCTTGCCCATGAGCTTTGCCAACACCAGCAACAAGTCCCAAGGTGGTGGTGGTTCACGCACCAGAGTGGAAATGTGATAAAGGCCTTTAAAAGAGCACTAGACCACCTCCTCCTGAGCCACCGACTGCAGACCGGTCCGCGCCCGGTAGGCAGAGATGGCTGCCAGGTGCACCTTAAGGGTCGTCAAGTGAAAGCCCGACTGAGAAAGGGACCAAAAATAGTTGAGAATGCTAGCCACTGGACAAGATAAGGGGTTGAGCCCCTTGGCCTGGCACCAAATGGAGAACCTCTTCCATTTGAAGGCATAGCAAATGGCATAGCATTTCCGGTCAACTCCTTCAGAGATGCCTTGAACACAGTGAGGACATCATCAGAGAAACCCAAAGCCTGGAACTCTAGTTGCTCAGGAACCAGGCTGTCAAGGTGCAGGGATTGAAGGTTCAAATGGAGTACCTTCCCCTGAGTGATGGACAGCAGGTCCGGGTGGAGAGGAAGATGCCTCAGGGGCCTGCTGCTGAGGCTGAGGAGATTGCGGTACCACAACTGGCACAGCCAATCTGGAGCCACTAGGATCATCCATGCCTTGTCCCTCGTTGCCTTGAGCAACACCTTGTGGATTACAGGAAAATTGATGGAAGGCATACAGGAGGCCTGGGTCCAGGGCCTCGAGAAGGCATACCCCTGCAGCATTCCCTACTGAGGGGGGGCAAGCACAGTACAGCTTCAGCTTTGTGTTCTCCCTGGAGGCAAACAGGTCCACCAGAGGGGTGCCCCACTGGGAGAACAGTCTGTGCACTGCCTCTGGGTGGAGAGACCACTTGTGAGATGCCTCGCCCACATGACTGACAGCATCCGCCAGTTGGTTGGAGAAATAGGCCACATGGATGGCCAGGAGATTGGCCTCCAGGCTGCACACTAGGGTCCACACATGGAGAGCTTCCCTGCACAGAGGAAGGTAGTGCATCCCGCCCTGCTTACTGAGGTAGTACATGGTCTTGGTGTTGTTCGTCTGGACCTGGATCACCTGACCCCAAATGTGTGGAGCAAAAGCAATCAGCACCAGCCAAACTGCCCAAAGCTCCAGAAGGCTGATGTGGCACCAGGACTCCTTGGGGGTCCAGAGCCCGTGGATTCTGTGTTACCCCAGGTGGGCACCCCAGTCCATAAGAGATGCATCGGTCATCATGATCACCATTGGCTCTGGGTGGACAAATGAGATACCTTCCTGCAGATATTCCGGAACTAACCACCACTGGAGGGCATCCCACATCAGCTTGATCACAGTGACCGGCTGGTCAAAGTGGCCCTTGTGTGGAGACCATTGGCGTGCAAGCTCCCATTGCAGAAAAAGCATTCTTCTGCGGGCCCAATGGACCACACTGGTGCAAGTCACTATATATCACAGAAAGCACAGGAAGTCCCAAGCAGGTTGCAACTGCCCAACACGAAATGATCGGGCAAAAGAGGAGAGAGCTTCAACCCTGTCTGCCGGGAGCCGAGCTCCACCCTGATGAAGGAGATCACCTGTGAAGGCATGAGCTCAGACATGGCTTTGTTGACCAGAAGACCAAGAGAGATGCAGGTCTGGAGGACCAGGTCCCTGGACCATTCCACCTCCTGCCTGGAGGGACCCACGATAAGCCAGTCATCCAGGTAGGGGTATATCCAGACTCACAGGCACCTCAGTTGAGCTGCCACCACTGCAATGCATTTTGTGAAGACCCTGGGGGCTGAGGACAGGCCGAATGGCATGGCCTGGAACTCTTAGAGGATCCCCACTGCACGGAACTGTAAGAACGGTGGTGGGACGGACAGATAGGGACATGAAAGAATGTGTCCTGTAGATCTAGCAAGCAGAGTCACATGTTTTGCTCGAGAGATGGTATGATCTGAGACAGAGTGACCATCCTGAAGGTGTGCGACCTGAGGAATTTGTTGAGGTTGTGCAGATTTAAGATGGGGCGCCAGCCCCCCATCCGTTTTGGCACCAGAAAGTACCTGGAGACAAACCCTGGTTGAGGTGGAGGGTTCGGGACAGGAGCTACTACCTACTTGTGGAGGAGCATGGCGATGTCGTCCTGAAGCGCCGACTGAATATCAATGGATGCCATGTTCTCCCGAGGAGCACGGGCTCAGCAGGGCGGGTAAGCCTCAAACTCGAGCGGCAGACCCTGGCCGACCACTTCCAGCACCCACCTGTCCATGGTAACAGCAGACCAGGTGGAAAGGAAGTGGCAGAGCCAGCCCCCCATGGGACAACTCAGGGGAGTCAGGATGGGCATGTGGGAAGCGCCCCCATCCCGTCATAGGACAGGGTTGGCAGAGGAAGAGACAGTTTGGGGCCACCAGGACCTCAACCCCCTGGCTTCCTGATGACCAAGGCCACTGATTTAGGCCGGGGACACCAAGCCTGTTGTTACCCAGCCTGAGGCTGGGCAGGTTTTGCTGCAGGGGCAAAGGTGGGCCGAAACGACGGCTTCTTTTGAGGCTTCGAGCCCTGGAGATCCTTCTGGGCAGAAGTCACCTAGTCCAAGCTGGCATTGGACTTCTCAATCTTGGTGAGGTTCCCCTTCCACACCAAGCCCAAACAAGTCAGTCCCCAGGAAAGAAACTTCTGCCAAACTGTGCTGTATCGACCATGAAGGTGGAGCTACACAGCCAAGCACTGTGGCGCATGGCAACTGGTACAGCCACAGACCGGGTGCTAGAATCACTTTGGTCCATGGCAGTCTGGAATTGGTACTCTGCAATTGCTCGGCCTTGATCCCTGACCTGCTTAACTGTAGTTTGCAGGTTGGCAGGGAGATGGGGGATCACCTCGATGAGGGAACCTAGGAGCGTGCGAGAAGTAGGCAATCAGAAGTGCTGAGCTTGCTTGCCGAAGGCTGAGTGAAGAAGTGGCACACATCTTCTTGGCCATATGATTCAATTTCTTGGACTCCTTATCGGGGGGTCTGTCAATGTCCCTAATATTGCTGGTGCACCGGAACACAGAGTCCGCCACAAGTCCTTCGGCCGAGGGATGCTACGTGAATCCTAACAGCGAGCCGGTATGGACCACATACTTGTGGATCATCTGGGCCGACAGTGCAGGGCAGAAGTCCGGGTGATGCCACAGTTCCAGGGCAGGACTGAGTATAGCATCCTGAACAGAGAAAGCTTCCAGGGGAGACTCAACTCAGCTGAGGATCTTGGTCAATGGGTGCCATTCCCGTTTCTGAATGGGCTCCAGCTGGAGACCCGTAGATTCTGAAATAAACTGGAGAAGGCCCATGAAGGACGTGGGCCCTTGATCTGTCAACAAGTTCCTGACTGACTCCGTGTCCAGCTGTTAGGAGTGGAGGGAGGACTGCTGCCATCTTTAATTCCAGCCAGTCTCTTGAAGACTGACTTCTGGAAATCTTTTAAAACTGCTGAATACCAACACTGTTATGGTTTTAATGAGGTTGTTTTATTTGTTTTAACTAACCGCTGCATGTTCTTATTTATGTTTGGTGCCCAGAGCCTCCGGGACTGCGCGCCATATAAATAAAATTGCCTTCCGATTCTAAGGAACCATAGAATAGTGGCCGACCACCTGAGTCCCCACTAACCCTGGCGAGGGTGGTCTGGGGTGATGGTGACTGACAGCCGATGGGGTAAACCCTTGACCGGCTGAGCATCCTTAGTTTGAGCGATGGTTGTTGGCTGTTTAGGTGGCGACTCCACCAGGATTGGTGGAGAGGCCAGAGGGGGCCACATTGGGATTGTATGGACCAGCTCTTGCCAAGGCAGGGCCGGCTGTGGCTCCTGAGGTGAAAGCCAGGTAATGGCCAGGATGGACACTGGAACTGGCTTCACATGGGTAAACCAAAGCTGTTGCTACGAGTTCCTCATAGCGCTGACGCAACTTGCACCGGTGCCTCTCCTCGCCCGAGGAATAGTGGCGGTGCTGCGTACCCAAGTGCCCAGAGAGTGAGCATTGGGAACGACATGGACTGCCCAAGTCGGGGCTTCAGGAGTGGGGCCTCGACCTTTGGGGGACTAGCAGCGGGTCTCAGAGGGGGCCGGGTCTGGGTGCTCCAGATTGGGCAGAACAGCAGACTGCCCCCCCCCCCCGAGAAAGCGGCAGGACCAGAGTACTGGAGAGGGTGGAATCAACCTGCTCAGCAGACAACGGGTCGACTGGGTCAAGAAAGAGCTCGGCCGGGGTGTCAACCCGAGTCTCAGCCAACTGGCCCGACGGGGAGACCGTGGAGATGGCGACCAAACCTGAAGCACCAACCACAGTCGGAAACTCCAGCGAAGCACAGAAGCGCTGATGATCCCACGACTGATGACAAGATAGTTTCTTGATCTCTTTCTCGGATTTTTTTTAGGTTTTGTGCCCGGAGGGCCCTGCCCATGGGAAAGAAGGGCTGGCATAGATCCTCAAATGTCCCCAAAAAAGAAGCGCCCAAGAGGAGCGGAAAAAGGCTGAAGCCGAGGAGGACTGTGCTGCGGTCTTTACCAGGACCTCCTCAAATGCCGCAAGTTGATCACAGACCCCGCGGCCATGGAGACCACCCAATGGGTGTCTTTGGATTGAACGGGTGGGTCCTAATCGTTTGGGCATCCAAGAAGTAAGCGGGCAAGGCGATCCTCCAAGGTGGAGGGAAGAAAGGAGCGGCAGTGGCCGAAAGCCTGGATATCATGCTCATAGCTCAGGCAGTATACGCACGAGGAGTGCGGGTCTGATTGGAACATAAGCTGCCGCAACCGCATTTCCGGAATCCTGGAGCAGACTTCACATTGTCCATGTCTGCGACGAGAAATAAGGTACAGACAAAGTATTTTTATTGAAATAGAGAAGAAATAAAGCAAAGGGCCTTTTCAGCGCGAGAGCAGTTAGGAGGAAACCTTCCAGTGGAAAGGAAGATCTGATGTCACGGGGTGGTGCTGCGGGAGTTACCACACGAGTGGGTGGGAGGAGCCAGCTTGAAGACGTCCCAGCAAGCCTTAAAGGGAAAGGACACTGCCAGACGTGTGGATAGAACACCATATCCACATCCCTAGAACGCTGTCTTTTCTGTGACTCCCCCCTGGACTTCTCCCAAGCCTTAGAGGATGTGAGCCTGAAGAACCCACCAACTAGGAAGGAGGGACCCCAGAGGACCCCTGCCCAGAACCGGCTACCTGTTGTTACATGAGAAACTTTTTCAAAGCCTTTTTGCATCACCTAAGGGTTGTTAGATTGAATTTGTGGTAGAACTCACAGTAAGAAACGCTGTGATTAGGCCCAAGACAGCAGACAACAGAGGTCGTGGTCGTCTGAAGAGGCAATTTTCTTTCAGCAGCAGCCATAAAGAGACCGGAGGGAGTCACTCTCAACATAAGTAAAATGAAGGAATCTCTTATAAAAAAAAAAGAAATTCTAAACTTAAGGTACACTAAAAAAAAAGTAGGTAAAAAAATGGCGCAAGCTGCGATGGAGCTTCCGTGGAGACCAATGCGAAGAGTCGACGGTGGGAAAGAACTGAGGAGGGAGTGGGGCTGCTCACGCCTTTATGGGGTTGGTGATGTCGGTGTGGGTGGCCCCAGCTGTACTAATGGAAAATCTTTTGTGTGGATCCTGCTTCACCGACTGTGAAGTTCTTACGGTATGACCTGATGACTGAGATGCCCCCGAAGATCTGTAGGTCCCAGGGCTAAATAGGGAACTAGGGCAGAATGGATGGATCATTGGTCTTTGTCTGCTGTCACTCTGTGTTTCTATGTATTTTGCACTTTTGGGAGCTTATTAGCTATTACAGCCTTTTCTATTATGTAATTTTAAACCTTTTGGCTTCTTTAGCTCTGACGGGCTGATTGCGTGGCTCTGTTAAGTATAAAAGGGATGTAATTCTTACCAGGTAACTGCCCCAGCTGGCAAAGACACTACTGGTTGATTCACCGGGGCACCTGGTGTGGTGTTGATGAATGTCCTTTGCACCATGCATATTTATGGTTGTTATTCACTTTGTAAGCTTGCTTTGGAATGAACCACCTTTCAGCAACTTTATGGATATTGTGTTCAAGATTTATTTGGATCTACCATCACTGAGTGCACATCTCTACTGTCTGTGCCTTGGTCTTGTGGACCGGATGGCTATACCTCTCGGTGTGCGCCAGCACCTTGCACTGGTGAGCACTTTCCAATTCCTGGGCTGGTAATCCTGACTTCAGCGCTTGGCAGTGTCCTGGAACTCATAATCAAGGGCAGAATGATGGATCCTTGATTGAGGCCAGGGTTCACACTCCTCTTGGTTTTTTTTTTAAATATAAGAAAAATAGCAGGACAAGAGGACACAGCATGAGATTAGAGGGGGGCCGATTAAGGGGGAATGTGAGGAAATTCTTTTTCACAGAAAGGGTGGTGGGTGCATGGAATGGCTTACCACAAGAAGTGGTGGCTATGAATACAGTGCAGGGCTTCAAACAGGCATGGGATAGGCATAAGGGAGCAATACAAATGACTATGAATAGATAGGCCACTGACAGAGCAAAGCCCGATGGCACATTTATAAGGTAGAAAAAGACATGGGCAGACTGGATGGGCCTTGAGGTCCTTATCTGCTGTCAACTTCTATATTTCTATGTTTCTCAACATGGCTTTATTATAAGGGGCAGATCACACCAAGCCAACCTGATCATATTCTTTATCTGGACTTCAGCAAGTTCATAGGCACTGTGGTGCACGATAAGCTTCTGGGCAAGGTACACCAGTGTGGTATACAGAAGACATAAATCTTAACTCCCCCCCCTCCCGGAATGAGCTTGAGATGACGGAGGTTGGCCAGGATGGGAAAGGATTGAGCATCCACTCTCCTCTCCTGGAGAAGGGTGCAATGTCCTACAAGTGCCACCAGGTGGAGGCCTGGCGGTAGTGCTGTGCGGGTGGCATGGAATGAGCGAGGACATTCTGTGTGAGTACCTCCACGCATATGCTGGACATCCTATGGCAGGGATGGGGCAAAAAGTGGAAAAGAAATCGGGGGCTTAGAGAAGCCTTGCCTGATCTACCTGGGTCTGCGCTGTCATCCAGGACTGAGCCTCAGTTCGATCTGGATATGTGTATGGGGGGGAGGGGGAAACGGCCCTTCTCCCTCCAGCCCTGCCATGAATGGATTTTCGTGGGAAAACACTGACTTGATGTAGGTCCTGTGGGAGGAGGTGGCTGGGAATGGGGACAGGGATGACCAGAAGCCTCTGGACTGGGACCACAGAATCATTATGGCAAAAAAAATAAAAAGAGACATACATAAAGTGGACTAATAACTGGCTTGGGTGCACAAAAAGTATGAAGAGGGATAAATAATATTGTAAAAAAAAAAAAACAACACATAGGTAGAACCTCCAGTCTCTAGGACAAATGTTCTATACAAATCCTGCTCTTCTCCCTTATCAGTAAGGTTCAATCTGTACAAAATGCTGTATCTCATTCCCTTGCAACATAATGCAACCAGAGGTCACATTACACCCTTCTTCAGGACCTAAACTGACTTCCTATCCCACAATGTATTACAAGGATGCTGTTAAGTTTTGGTGTCACTTTTCTCCTCCTTACTCCTGCCTGAGGTTTAGGATCACTTCCTACTAATTCTTAAACTGAAAACAGAGAATACCGGATGGGTAACCATGCAGAACCAGTGTGTTCTGCCACAGAGAGGGGTCCGATTCCCTTTGATCTCGAGGGCAAATCTCAAGAGGTCATTGGGAATCAGGTCCAGAGGTGGCAAAACACACGGTTCTGCATGGGGTTAACCATTTGGTATTTTTGTAGTGTATGGTGTCCCTCGGATTATTGTAACAACATTTTTTAGCCTTTTAAAATGTAATTTTATTCCTACAGAAAGAAACTGTCTCCGAGCGCTATGAAAAGGAGTTGTGTGGGTTGCTAGGGACTTGGGGTCCCTAACTTAGCAGCATATGCTGCCACTGGTTGACTCTTTAGTGTGGAGGGATTTTCTAAATGAGAGAAAAAAGGCGAAATCTAACGCTACAAGAGTGGAATGGACACCCAAGCCTAAAATTATAAGTAAACTTCATGTATCTGGTTGATATTGCATTAAAATTAACTGTGCCCATTTCAGAAAACCACTGTGGTAATTTTTTGTGTAGCTGTAAAGAGTGGGTTGACGTGTGGCAGTTTTCTGTTTACGATTTCAACCAGTGGCTCAAACTTTTAACTCAATATGAATGGAATGCTGTTCTGCATGTACAGTCAGAACAGCATTCCATTCATTTTGCTATGTGTGGCTGAACAGCGTTTCAGTGAGAACAACGTTCCACCATACACTATATTTTAAGGTATGCTGTAGGTCTGAATTCTTTGAAAAGAAAAAAAAGTACATACTTTTTTTCAGACTATGAACATATTAGCATCAGTTATGCAATTATGCACAACAGGGTGCATGTCGTGCTGGGATAATGTCACGCCTTGGGCGGTTAGATGAGAAGTCGCAGGTCGAAAGCCAACACTCAGAAGTGACATTATCCCAGCATGACACACACAATGGAGTGCATTATTGCTATTATACAATGGCTCATTTCCCAAACAAATTTAAAAAGTTAAAACTAAGTTTAAAGTACATTTTTATTTAATTTTGTTATAGTAAGCATATTAATTGAAAAAGTAGTCTGCAGTTACTGGTTTGCACAGTAGGTGGTGCTGTTGGAGAAGTCTGTGCTTGGTGGGTTCTCCCCCCCCCCGCCACCTCTCTCTATCAGAAGTGTATTGTTTGCTGCTTCAGTTTTATATTAGTTTACTTTGTTCCCCCTTTTATTGTGACCGTTAGAGCGGTTGTCTGGTCACTGTTGCTGTACCGTGATCACGTTGACAGCAAGATGGCGATCAAGAAGCTTACTGCAATACATGGGTTACTTTTGTGGTGCTGGACCAAAGTTTGAGAAGTGAGAAGGAAAGAAATATAGTAGCTTCTGGCAGTGGTCGGGTTCGCCAGCTGAACTCGTGATCTCCGGTCATGCGATCAGCAGATTCATTTTTGGCACTTACACAGAAACATAGACTTTGGCAGCAGATAAGGACTGCTTGGCCCACCTAGTGTGCCCATTTCCCTACCTACTGGATAAGCTGCAGATCCTAGTTAACCAACAGCCTATTTCATCCAACCCCTCACAAGAATTGCATTATGTCTGTCCCATGCATTCTTGAACTCCCTCACTGTTTCTGACTCCATAACCTCCTCAGGAAGGCTGTTCCATGCATCCACCACCCTCTCTGTGAAAAAATACTTCCTCACATTACCCGAGCCGTCCTCCCTCTATCTTCAAATCGTGTACACTTGTTCTTGCACATCTTTTTCTGAAAGATGCTACCCTCTTGGACTTTGTCGATTCCCTTAAGATACTTAAACATTTCTGTCATGTCCCCCATCTCCCTCCTTTCCTCAAGGGTATACATACTAAGCTCCTTTAGTCTCTCCTCGTATGGCTTCTGTTGCAGACCCTGCACCATTTTAGTTGCCCTCCTCTGGACTGTCTCCATCCTGTCTATGTTCTTGCAGAGATGGGGTCTCCAGAACTGGACGCAGTACTCCAGATGGGGTCTCACTAAGTGTCTTTACAGAGGGATAACAACTTCCTGTTTTCTACTGGTGATGCCTCTCCCTATACTTCCCAGTATCACCCCAGCCCTCCCTACTGCCTTCTCACATGCTTGATAACCTTTAGGTCATCTGATATGTTTACACCCAGGACCCTTTCCATTTTTGTTGTTGTTACTACCTCTCCCCCCACATTGTGTACTCTTCCCCTGGGTTTTTGTTTCCCAGGTGCATTATTTTGCACTTCTTTGCATTGAATCCAAGCTGCTATACTTCTGACCATTACTCCAACCTTGCCAAGTCCCTTCTCATCCTTTCCACCCCTTGTGTATCAACCCTGTTGTAGATCTTTGTGTCGTCTGCAAAGAGGCATATGTTTCCTTCCAGTCCCTCTGCAATGTCACCTATAAAGACATTAAAAAGAACCGGACCCAGTACTGAACCCCGCAGTACCCCACTAGTAACCCCCCTTTCTTCAGAGTGGACTCAGTTTACTATTACCTTCTGTGTCCTGTTGTCCAGCCAATGTTTTACACAGGCTACTACCCTGAGACCCACTCCCAGGCTGGCTAATTTGTTTATTAGTCTTTTGTGTGGGACTGTGTCAAATGCCTTGCTAAAGTCTAGGTAGGCCATGTCCACAGCCGCTCCCTGGTCTTCTATTTTGGTCACCCAGTCAAAGAAATCTATTAGATTCATCTGACATGACCTTCCTGCTGTAAATCCATGCTGTCTTGGGTCCTGTGTCCCACTGGCTTCTAGGTACTCAACAGTTCTTTCCTTCAGAAGTGATTCTATCATTTTCCCTACCACTGAGGTCAAACTGACAGGTCTGTATTTTCCCGCTTCTGTCTTGCTCCCACTTTTGTGAAGGGGAATCACATCCGCCCTCCTCCAGTACCACACCATCCTCCCATGATCTGTTAAAAAGGCTAGTCAGTGGTGTCACTGGTTCTCCCCTTAATTCTTTTACAATTCTGGGGTGAATTCCATCAGGCTCCATTGCTTTGTCCACATTCAGTTTTAGGAGTTCTTTCAGAACCCTTTCTTCTGTGAAAGGACTAGAATTGACCCCCCTATTCAGAGTGCTTCTATTGATTGGATTAGGTACCTACCCCTCCTCTTTTTTTGTGAATACTGAGCTTAAGTATTCATTCAGTATCCCTGCTTTTTCACTGTCCCTCTCTGCCCACCCACCATCTCCTTTATTCAGCCTCATTATCCCGCCATCTTTCTGTGCTCCCTAATGTACCTATAAAAGGTTTTATCCCCCTTCTTAACCGAGTTGGCAATCTTTTCCTTGGTTTGGACCTTTGCTATTCTGACTGCCTTCCCTGCTTCCTTCTGCTTTAACTGGTACAGTTCTCTGTCCTGCTCCTTCTGTGTTTCCTTATACTTCCTAAATGCTATCTTTTTCTCCCTAACCTTCCCCGTGAAACCACTCCATTCTGTGACAAAGAAAAGCTGACTGGGGAAGCTGTCACACTGTTTTGAGGTTACTGTTTGTAAATAAATAAAAATAAAAACTGACACGGGATCGAATATAGGTGTGTTTCTGTCTGTTGGGGAAGGGGACATAGTTGTAGCTGAGCCTGAAGCCATTTACAGTGGTGGTGGTAAGCTGTGGGCTGGTAGGTTGATTTGTGACTGTGTTAAGCGGTCATGTGGCTGCTGGACCTTGATACAGTGATATAGTACTGGGATAACATCACTGTTCAAGGAGGTCACTGATCAATCACAGCCTAGGATTCTTTTCTTGCCATTGTATAATATTTATTATTAGGAATTGATAACGTTACAAGCCAGACAAAAAAATGCACTATTTTTTTTTAAATATTTTGGACATACTTTATCTTGACTTCTGTGAAGCCTCTGAATCCATCTCGTAGGGACGGATCTCAAGGTAGGGGACAAAAACTACTAGGTGATAGCAAAACTGGTTAAGTGACAGGACCAGAGGGTGGTAAAAAATTAGTTATTGGTGGGTCAGAGAGTCACTAGAGGGGTGCCACAGGGATCGTGCTTGACAGTGGCCATCTTCAACAGCTTTTATCTGCAACACAGGGATAGGGATTCGGGGCAAGAAATGCCTTTTCTCAGATGATACCCAAGGTGGCCAGGTGGATAGTGATAAGGAAGTCAAAATAATGAAGGTGGATTGGAGAGGAGGTCAGAAGTATGGCAGTTAAAACATAGCACCAAAAAGTGCAAGATGATGCATGCGAGGCAAAGAATCCCAACACTAAATATTGCAAGGAGAGGTAGCAGTGGAAAGAACTACTGAGGAAAAGGTGTTGGGAGTAATAAATAATGAGCTGTGAATGAGCTTGGTACAGCCAGCAGACCCGGGTTTGATTCCCATAACCTTCACTTGCATACTGTGAGACTCTAAGCAAGTCATATAACCTCCCCAGTGCTCCGGGGTAACCCAGAAAACAGGCACTTGTGCCTAGTGGGCCTTACTAGGTTGCCAAAGAATTAAACAAAAACATTTAGACAGTTGCCCAATAGGGCGATGGGTAGGGAGCAGGATGTTGGGAGTGTATAGAGAGGACTACGAGCAGGACATGGGAGATGCTGCTATCATTGCATAGGTCACTGGTTCATCCTCACCTAGAGTACTGTGTGCAGTTTTGGACAGAGTGCAGGCAGTGCGGAGGAGAGTAGCTAAGATGCTCCAAGGACAGCAGGGAAGGGTGTACGAATACGAGAGGAGAGGTTGGCTGATCTGAACATGTACACATGCTTGAGGCAAGACCTCCATGGGGTAAATAAAATAGATGGCAAGGAACTGTTTAGATTGAGCAGTAGCAATCACCAGGGGCAACTCTATTAAGCTGGACGGGGCAAATGTAAAAGATATACCAAGAAATGCTTTTTCACAGAGGGGGTAGGGGGTGAAATAGGCTGTTGGGAGGTCTCTGCGAAATAAGTGGGGGGGGGATTCAAAGAAGTGTGGGAGAGATACACAAGCTTGGTGAAGAGCTTCTAGCACTCAGTCATTCAATGTTAGTCAGAAAGGAATGGGCAGAAACAATGAACTAGCAGGCATTTTTCTAACAAAGTACGTTTCTCATAGATAATTTCTCATAGATCATTTATAAACCTTGTTTATGCTATACAAGAAAATATGCTGGCTCCAATGAGCAGTTACAAGGGACTGCCACAAAACTGTCTGTAACCCCTTCCCCCAGCCATCCTCAATTGGGGGGGGGGGTCCACCACACAAATTTCCTGCAGGGTCATCCTAAAAGCACAGTGACGCTCACAAGGTGTGGTGGTAACTTGAATGGCACCCCCTGCCTGTAGTAACACTGCAGAAAATTTGATGGGTGTTGCTTAAAATTCTACTAGAGCATCAGAAGTTGGTGAGAGAACAGAGCCATGCATGGTGCAATGGGACATGGGTAGGGGGTCCACTGGGCACCAGGGCTTGCTACTGGATGGAAGTTAGGGAGGAAAATACATTTTTGTCTGCCTTCTATGGATTATATGCTGGCTCACATCCTCAGAGCAATATCACAAGTTATTAAGAAAGGGCAACTTAAGCTGGCCTGCCGACACAGTGGCAAGGCGTCCATTTGCGAAGCTGACACTCCAGGTTTGGGAATGGACTCAGGGTGTCAGAGGGCTGGCTGAGGGAAGGAGGATCGAGTATCTGAGGGATGGCTCCCCTCCTCGGGGGGGGGTGAGTGCCTGGCATGCGACTGACCTCTGGTGGAGGCTGGGGGTCACTGTCAACTGACACCAAACTACCAGGTGGGTATGCCAGATGCGGACAGTTCAGGCATCATTCTGTCACTGCATGCCACATCTCCCAAGTACGAAAAACAGAAAATGCCCATCGACAGGATGAGGTCTGCCCTCCGTGGATCGGACCTTGTGCCACGGAGCGCGACTCCTCACCAGTACTTTTCCACGCCTGTCAGGGAACTGGCGGCTCCACCCTGGGGTGCCAGGTGCTTGGGGTCCCCGCCTCCCTCCTATGCCATTTCTCATCCGGCCAGGAGCCACTGACTCTGCCCTGCAAGTAAGCCAGGGTGATTGGGGGGGAGGGTGGAGGGGAGTCCCATGGCACGGTGCCAGGGGCAGAGCCTTGGAGTCAGCAAGCCAATGGGGGTTGCTAAGATAGCTGGGAGCAAAAAAAAAAAAAAAAAAGGGGCAAATTGGGGGTTGGCATTAGAAAGGATAACCTTTTGGTTGTTGCACTACATTGTGATAGAAATAGGTTGTGAAATAACAGTATTTTAAAAAAAGATCCTGGCCTGGACTTTAGCAAGGTACAGTGAACCCATGTGGTACAATACCATGCAGCACAATTATGCCCAGTGGTTGGCAAATTATTTTTTCAAAGTGCTGCGGTGTGCGTGCAGCACTTTCTGCTAGCTGACTGCTTGCAGGAATGTTTCCCACAGGCACAAATGCCAGACGTGTTCATCCGGCCCAGCGGTGTGGAGGGCTGTGGCACTCTTAGCATCTTACCTCCTGCCACACCGGTGACCCGTGTTCAGCAACGAACATGGGTTGCTGGGGGTTGACTGGGGAAGGAAAGGATTGAGCGCCCAATGGCTGCTCTCCTTCCCAGAGGGGAGGATCGGCACGGTTTGCCAAATTACTGCCACTTGGTGGAGGCCCAGTGGTAGTGAGTCAACGAGGGCAGTAGAAGGGAGGCCTGCGGGAATCTGTGGCATGTGCGCATGTCTACGTACGCGCCCCAGTGTGGGGAGCAAGGGACAAAAACGAAAAGGGGAAGGCGCCAGCTTTATGAAGCCCTGTCTGCCCTCCCCTGCTCCCACATCACTAGCTGACTACCCCAACTTCTGGATGTGTGTTTCCTGGTGAGGGGAGGACAGCTCTCCCCTTCTCAGCCCCGCCACAGGGGGCAATCCATAGGGAATCTTGGGGACGGTAGGTCGGAGAGATGAATGCTGGTTAGGGGTGGCAGGGACAGGACTGAGGGAAGCTGGTGCCGACCCGAAGGAAAAAAAAAGCTATATAGAAAAATAAATGGCAGACATATTCCATACAGGTCTGCTAGTGACAATGTGCTGTAACTGCTGTGCTTTCAAGCGACATGAAGTGCCCTTATATAATCTGGTGCCCTACGTATCTTATGGTCACAGTTTTAAGGGCAAAGCACCCTTTTTCACTTAAAGCAACCATGTCCTGGTTAGCCTCTCTGTAAAACAACTTATCTGGATTCAGGTGGATTACTGGTGCTGTCTCGTAAGCAGTGGATGAAAACAACATAAAACGCACACAACTGTATAGTGCATACAGGTTGTTGAACCTGCACTGTCACCATAAACGAGACAAAGGACTCTTACCCTTCAGCTAAGCAAATGATATTACAATGCAAAACGTATTGCAATGAGTAACAATTCTCACAAATTGCTGGGAATAGGATTATTAGCATGCAGCGTGTACAGTTACAGAAAAAGAACTTGTTGCAGGGCTCTAAGGTTAGCAGTTCAGTGGGTTAATTATACTTAAGCAAGGCAAAATTTATGTAAAACAATTGCTAACTGGTACATAAATATTTAATGCTAGCCACCTAAAAGCGTGTTTTATACTTTTATATAAAAGCAATGGGGAAAAGCATTTGATGAAACCAACTTTGCTTGTTTAGGTTTCTGCTCAATTACCTGTTAATGGAAAAAATCTGGCAAGGCGAATAATGAAGCAGGCATGAGATCACTTTTCTTGGGGCCTGGTTTGTCGGAGAAGCCTGCAACAAGAAGTGCATTTATCTGCGTTTCTATAACCCTTTTCAGGCACTCTGTCAGGGAGCCCAAACTGAACAGCCAGCACTGGAGTAACTTGGAGCCTGCTCCAGGCCTCTTCGGTCCTCTGGGAAAAAGAAAATTATTGTTGGCAAGTCTGCCTGACTCCAGGAGTTGATCCAGTGCCCCCATTTGCCCATGCAGCAGCAGGCAGAGCTAAGAATGTTGTTATAATTAAATAAAAGCGAGTGCTGATTGGCTGCTGGAGGTGGTCTTGAAACTAGCGTTTTAGGCTGAGGAGAACAAGGGTTACTATTCATAGGAAAAGCCTCAAGTCTTAAAGTCCATCTGTTAAGTTCCAAATTTAAGCCAGAAATGTTCACTTGCTGTTTTTTAAAATACCACCTGCTTAGCCATACAAGATAATGTGGCATTATGGATGTTAAGTAAAAAAAAAAAAAAAAAAAAAAGAAAGAAAAGGTACGGTTTCACTCCAAGGAAAGGGGTAATTTGGAAAAGGAATAAAAACTTCAAAATGGCTCTTTTTAAAGGAAAAGGGATAAAATTAAGACTATATTACCTTGTTAAACAGATCTATAATTATAGTACAGTTTATATCTGTTTGCCATTATTTATATAATTACTGCCAAGCCTCCCAACAAGACAGCTGCATAAAAGTTTAAGAAGAGCTGCTGAACGATCTTTCAGGTGAGCAGCTGCACTGCTGGTTTGAACATTTAAATGAATTCAGAAGTTGGGTTGTTCACAGCAGAAACGTCTCTCATGGTGTTGCTTGAAGTACTGCTTTCTCAAGCTACACTGGATTAACAGACTGCAGGTATCAGTATCTTGACTACAGACTTTTTAAGTACAGATAATGCATGGAAATTTTGAACCATGATTACTTCATTAACTTTTGGATAGTACGAGTTTTGCCAACACACAGCTTGTGCAAAAGCTTTAAACTTGCATACTATTCCAACAGAATGGGAAAGGGTGTCTCCTGCAAACACCTATGCCCTCAGAGAGCCAGTTTAGGGAGGCACTGTGGCCTAGTGGTAAGAGCACAGCTGTGGCACAGGAGATTCCAAATTCGCATCCCACCACGGCCACTGTGTCAGTTTAAGCAAGATACGCAAAGAACTGGGTAGAACCTGTGGGGGAAAAGCCTAAAAGGCTCACACACTAAGTGTACAAACACCGTGACCACAAATATACATTCTGAAGTGCTTTTTATTACTCACCATTAAAAGTTAAGAGTTCACAGAGAAAAGGACACTCCCACAGCCTGGCAAAAAAGACCCAATGGCGTTTGTCACCAACATTTGAACCTGTGGGGCCCCATTGAAAACCAAATGCTATATCATGGGACCATGGGGGTGCATTTTCATTCCTTTAGATCTGCTATCCAGATGATAGCGAGCTGTCCCAATTCTGCAGCTTATTTTATTTATTTTTTAAACAGGGGCGACATCTGAACAGTGTGCACATTAGTGCCAGTCAACAGGAGGAATTATGACTTTCTTGCAGGGAGCTCTGTCTGACACATAGGCCATAGCCTGAGTAATCTTTAAGTGACTTCGCCCAGCATGGACACCTGCCCCGAATGGTGGGCCCACTGGGAAAGTGCACAGCAGCCAGCACAACCAACATTTACCAAGATCGGCGGTCGTCAGAACAGCCCATAGCAGAGTTTAGTGGCACTAACTGTTTTAAAAATGACCTTCGTATTACTGTGCATAGAATATTTCATTGTAAACATCTACGTATGGACTGGCCACTAGTGTAGTATCAGTAGTTTGAGGAGTTTATATGGTTTGTAAAAGGAAAACAGTACAAAACAACCAGCCCTCTCCTATCAATGGACCAATAAGCATGTTAAGCCTTTTTAACACATTCAAAGACCTTGTCTCTGGTTTTTAATAGCATACTGAAACCTCCAGTTACACAGGCGGACTGCCACCTCTCATGTGCACCTCCCTCGCTCAATCTAGGCTAATAATGTAGGGCTGACATGGACACTGGTCCACAGGGGACATTAACATTCGACGAGTGAGGGATGGCAACAAGAAGTCAGCATAACCAGAAGTTTCAGTATAATATTAAAAAGTAAAGAAAAAGTATTTGGAGGTATTTAAAAAAAAATATGTAGCCTTACAATGCTAATTACCCATTGCCTGGGACGTTTGATTGTTTTGTACTGTTCTCCTTTAACTGTGTTGAGTGATGGCAACTGTAACTGGATTAAAATGAACTAGAATGATGTCTGGTTGAGAATTTTTTTTTTTTTTAATTGATTACACTCGTTTCAGTTCAGTTACTGCAATCATATGAGCAGCTCCACATTTCAGCATCTACATTCATAAACAATATTTCAGCTATTGCAATTTGCAAAAGAACACCATTTTTCCAATTTTCTGTTTTCCTTTCATGGTCTATAGTGCGTCTGGGTAGCCTACCCACATAATCTGTAAGAAAGCATTTGAGGTCCCCCACTGCCTTTATAGTACCTTTGTTTATATCATAGTATGCGCCATGACAATAGACTGCAATGTCACAAACACAGTAATTGATGGGTCAGTTGGGGGCTACTGGATGCATTTTTAAAGATAGTAAAATAAGTACTGCACCATCGGACATATTTACTAGACAAATGAGAAAGTAAACAAAAACTGGAAAACACTGAAGTTAAGCACTGTTGTAAATATCAGAGTTTTTTTTTTTAATTTTGCTTATGCCCCCTTCTGGTCCCTGGTCCACCCCATCGCCACTAACCTCAGATCTTCCTAGGATAGTCACGATGTCATGGAAAGCCACCCCAGGCAGGGTCCAAAGTAGGGGCATCCGTTGAAAGGATCTACATTTGTGCCCATGTAGTGGGACAACTGGGTCGTGGGTAGGGGGACCGGATATGCTGGGGCTGCTAACCCTTGGTGCCAGAGCCCATATTTTGTTTGTTTACGCCCCCCCCCCGTTCCGTGGTAGCACACGGTGTGATAGGACATGTGTATGCCGAGCAAGTCAGGACGTTGACCTCTGCCTCCGCCCGTTCCCCATTTGGTTTGTCTAGCTGCACTGCCACCTATGGTCACCCAGGTGGCAGTGCTGCAGCGAAGGAGAGTACCCTCTCTCCCTGGAGGAGGACAGCGACCTCTGGGATGCTTAATCCTCTTTCTCCAGCTGGACTGATTATCTGGGATCGCACTCCAGATCATGCGTAGTCAGCGGAAGTGTTACCCCTGTGCCAACAGGCAGACTACATACAAATGTTTTAAGCCTTTTATTTAGTAGCTATTCACTCCCAAAGTAATGGTGAACATTCAGATCAATCCTTTTTTATTCCATTTTAGACTGCCCCTCACATCTGCACCCCTTCTGTACTCATTTTGAGGCAGCTTTAGCACTTTTAACATTTGAAATAACAGGAGTGTTCCTTTTAACATGGCTTGGGCCAGATTTTCATCTCTATTCACACGTTTCTGTACAAATACTGCGGGCTATGCATGATGGGGCACCAGGTATGCACATCTCCGCAGCCGTGTGGCATACAATAATGTGCGCCTCCGCAGGAACCCTGTCGGTGGGTCCACACTCCTGGTTGTGCTGGTGTGTTGGGGGAGCAGACTGGAGGACACAGGCTGGAATCTAAATGGATGCCCGACCTGGTCCCCAAGTGGATCTCCATGCGAAGCAGGGGACTGTGGGATGGCAGGTGTCCTATAGTCAAGGAAGGAACAGGGGATTACCCAAATGCCCAACTCAGCCCTCCCTTATTGACTGGAAGGCCAGGGCAGCACATGTAAAACGTATCTTTCTGCCACGGCCAGCAGGTGTCTTCCGTGGGCACTGGGGGAGTAGCACAGGGTTCCTGCTGCCGTAACCTGCACCCCCCTCACCCAGCACTCTTCACCTTCATGAATGGTGTGGAGTGTGGGCATGACCCCAGACACGCCCCCCGACCGTCAGTGCACATAACTGCCTGAATGGTCAGGGGGATCAAATACTGAAGGGATGTGCATCCCTTCCGTGCATGCTGCCAGGGGTCCGCTGGACCCCTGATGCACAGCAGTCTGACTTAGGGTTGCCTATGCGCTGTGTATCTGTGGCGTGGAGGCAACCTGTGTCCTAATGCATAGGCTCCGTGTCCCAAACATTATATAGCAGCATGGTCAGCTGCATGCTCGCCTATTTTACTCACAAGAAAAGTAATTCTGAACAATAAAGTGTTCTTTAAAAAACAAAAAAAACAGACACTGCTGATGACAAACCTGCACTGGAGCTATAATGAGGGCATTCCTTTTAGAATTTCAAATGTGAAAAAACAAGTGCTAAAGCAGACTCAAAATGGGGAAACAAGAGTATCATACAAGACAGGAGGCAAGCGGTTATCGAAAACAGAATAAAACATTATGCTTCAAAGTTTACACCAACATGCACTGTTGCTTTAAAAAAAAACAATAAAAAATTATACAGCAACATTTTCACCAACAACATGCACTGCTGCTTTAAATGGTCAAAACTTGTGCTGCTCTACTACAACTGAGTGGTGATATATTGTATTTACTGTTGTAGTGTTGGTTTTGCTGCCGGTAACATAGATACTATTTTCGAACTGATCTAAAAGAGCCTGTGACATTTCTGGGGACCATTAAAAAAATAATTACATTCAATTCTATTTTTATTCCACATATGTTCTGCCTTTATTTTCCCCCTCTCAATTACAACGGACAGCTGCATAAAACTAGGACCCATGTCTCTCAGACTTCAGCTACTCTTGCTGCCTGTCTACATATGATGTCATAAGCCACTGTTTACAACACACAACTGCTTGCAGTAGAAATCGATATGTCACAACCGAGAGATTATGACATCACACAGAAGCCAGCAGGAACAGATGAATTCAAAAAGGCAGGGATCCTGTATCCGTACACATTTTTCTAGTAATGGAGAATAAGGAGGATATAAACACAGGAAATCTCACAAATGCACCTAGATCTGGGTCATTTCCAACATTTTCTCAGAGGTGTGACATTTTTTAATTTTTAAATAGGGACTCCCGTCAAAAGTGTTACATTGCAGAATTAGAATAAGCATACCCCCAATAAATATCATACCAAAAATTAGGGTTCTACATTACCTCATTTTAAAGTTATTAGCTATTTTGTAACCCTGATTTCACTGCCTGTTCAAAAAAGCCAGTTTCAGTGAAGAGCCACGGACGATGTCATCTCCTGAACTCACAGTCTAGTATTCCCAGTCAGCAACCTTATAGGACCTGCTTCTCCAAAGTTTAAGAAACTGTAGCTATAACAATCCTTTTAAAAAACAAGCATTTGTCAATGCCGAATGTTCGTCAGGTGCACTGGTGTCATGGGTGTGTGTGTTTGAAAATTGTTTCAGTGAAGGAATCATTTTATTAACATGTAAGAAAGCAAAGCAGAAGTCATGAAGCTGGGCAGTGTAACTCTTGTCTGGCAATATTTGTGCCCCAAATTTTCAACACACCCTCCTTATGACCCCACCTCATGAACAAGTGCAGAGAAAATGTTCAACTCCTGGCTGAAAGATGATTTCACACAGCGACTGTGGAATCCCCTCTCGAGATGCAAAAAATACAGGTTACTCACCTGTAACAGGAGTTCTAGGAATGGTATATGCTGTTCATCCACACTGTCTGGCAGGTTCCTTGCTGCTTTAAATCATGCTGGAAGGTCTTCAAGCTGGCTCCTCCCACCCACCCGGGTGGTAAAACTCTTGGCTCTGCCCCATGATGCCAGATCTAGCCCGCTGGAAGCCAGGTTGTGCGTTGAAGCCAGGGAGGCCGGGTGGGTCGTGTGGATGAACAACATATACCATTCCTAGAACTCCTGTTACAGGTGAGTAACCTGTACTTCAAGGGACATGGATAAGTTGTTCATCCACACTGTCTGGCAGACTCCTAGCAGTTCTCCGGGAGGAGGGAGGCAAGGCGCACACCCCCTACTTAGGAAATAAAGACTGGAGAACCGAGGCCCCAAAACCAGCATCCCGGCGTGACTCAAGGTCAATGTGGTAATGGGAAATAAAGGTGTGTGCTGACTTCCAGGTAGCAGCCCTGCAGATTTCCTGGATAGGGACGTCCCTGGAAGCAGCCACCGAAGCAGCGGTATGGCGGGTAGAATGAGCTCTTATCCCTCTGGGAGGCTCCAGGCCCACCAACCTATAGCAGAGATCTATGCAGGAGGTGACCCACCTGCCTGTCGTCTGCTTGGCTGCAGGTCTGCCAGGTGCGGCTTCAGCGTAGGTGACAAACAGCTGGCGAACCTCCCCTCGAACTTCAGCCGTCCGCTCCTTGTAGTAAGCGAGCGCTCGTCTAGGGTCCAAAGTATGGAGCCTATATTCGGCCTCCGAGGTGTGATTGGGGTAGAACACTGGCAGAGTCAACACCTGGTTAAGGTGAAACTCCGACACCACCTTCGGAAGGAATTTCGGGTGGCGGCGCAGGGCAACCTTGCCCTGTGAAAGACCAGATAAGGAGACTCGATGGAAACGCCTGGAGCTCTCCCATCCTTCTGGCTGACATGTTAGCCACCAAGAAGGCGGTCTTCCACAACAGGTGAGATATGTCACACCTGTGCATCGGTTCGAATGGCTTGCCCATGAGCTTAGCCAATACCAGCAATAGATCCCACGGAGGTGGAGGTTCTCGGACTGGAGGGGATATGTGATCAAGGCCTTTGAAAAAGTGCCCGACCACCTTCTCCTGCACCACAGACTGCTTCCTGGCCTGCGCCCGGTAAGCAGAAATGACTGCCAGGTGCACCTTGAGGGTCGTCGACTGAAGCCCTTGCTGAGGAAGGGACCACAGGTAGTCCAGAATGCTTGCCAAGGAACAGGAGGAAGGGTCCAGGCCCTTGCCCTGACACCAAATGGAGAATCTCTTCCATTTGAAGGCATAGCATTTTCTGGTCGACTCCTTATAGGACACGCCTCAACAACGTTGAGGACCTCGTCGGAAAGACCCAAGGCCTGGAACTCTAGCCGCTCAGGAACCAGGCCGTCAGGTGCAGGGATTGAATGTCCAGATGGAATACCTTCCCCTGATTGACTGAGATCAGGTCCAGGAGGGCTGGAAGCCGCCTCGGGAGCCCGGAGCTGAGACTGAGGAAATCTGGATACCAGAACTGGCAGGGCCAGTCTGGGGCTACCAGAATCACCTGCGCCTTGTCCCTCCTCACCTTGAGAAGCACCTTGTGGATCAAGGGAAATGGGGAAAGGCGTAGAAGAGGCCCAGAGTCCACAGCCTCGAGAAGGCATCCCCTGCAACGAGCCCTGCTGAGGGGGGCGGGCATGAAACAGTCTCAGCTTCGCATTCTCCCTGGAGGCAAACAGGTCCACCTGAGGCATGCCCCAGTGGGAGAACAGATCTTGTACTACCTCCGGCAGGAGAGACCACTCGTAGGATGCAGCCCCTATACGGCTTAGGGCATCGGACAGAATGTTAGAGGCTCCTGCCACATGGGTGGCCAGGAGATCAATGCGGAGAGCTTCCCTGCACAGAGGCATGGAGTGCGTCCCGCCCTGGCAGTTTAGGTAGTACATGGTCGTGGTATTGTCCGTCTGGACCTGGAACACTTGACCCCGGAGAAACGGAGTGAAGGCGGTGAAGGCTAGATGAACCGCTCGCAGCTCCAGCAGGCTGATGTGGCATCAGGACTTCCAAGGGGACCAGAGGCCATGCGCTCTGTGCTCCCCCAGATGCGCACCCCAACCCATCAGAGAGGCATCGGTCGATAGAGAGACTGTCGGCTTGGGGCGGACAAACGGGATGCCGCCCTGCAGATGTGCTGGAACGGTCCACCACTGGAGGGTGTTCCACAACCCCTGGGTCACTGTCACTAGCTGATCCAAGGGATCGGAGTGCTGTGACCATTGGCTGGCCAGCTCCCATTGAAGGGGACGCATGTACCAACGGGCCCAACGGACCACGCTGGTGCAGGCCGCCATGAGGTCCAGGAAGTCCCAGGCAGGGCACAATTGCCCAACCTGAAATGATTGGGCAAAGGAGGAAAGAACCTCGGCCCTGTCCACCGGGAGCCATGCTCTGGCTCGTAGAGAGTCGAGCTCTGCCCCGATGAATTGTATCACCTGCTTTGGCACGAGTTCCGACTTGGCCTCGTTGATAAGGAGGCCAACCTGAGAGCAAACCTGGAGGGCCAGATCTCTGGACCGCTCCACCTCCATTCTGGAGGAGGCTGCAATTAGCCAGTCGTCCAGGTAGGGGTACACCCGGACCCTTCGGCGCCGCAGGAATGCTGTCACCACTGCCATGCATTTGGTGAAGACCCTGGGGGCTAGGGAAAGGCCGAAGGGCATGGCCCGGAACTCGTAGAGGGATCCCTCTGCCCTAAAGTGGAGGCACTTCTGGTGGGACGGATGGATTGGGACGTGAAAGAACGCGTCCTGGAGGTCCAGAGAACAAAACCACACGCCTCATTCCAAGGATGGAATGATCTGAGCCAGAGTGACCATCCTGAAGGTTCGAGACCTTAGGAACCCGTTCAGGTCATGCAGGTCTAGAATGGGCCCACCCCCGTCCGTTTCGGGACCAGGAAGTACCTGGACACAAACCCTGGGTCTGGTGGAGGATCTGCCACATTCCTGATCACCTCTTTTTCGAGGAGCAGGGCGATGTCGGCTCGGCGAGCCAACAGAGAGGCTGTGGACCCCGTAGCCCCTCGAGGGGTGATGGCTCAGAAGGGCGGGGCCTGCTCGAGCTCCATGGGCAGGCCCTTTCCTACCACCTCCAACACCCAGCGATCCGTGGTGATAGCGGACCAGGCGAAAAAGGAAGTGGCGGAGCCGTCCCCCCATGGGGGAACCCGGGGGGGGGGCATCCTTCAAACCGTCACTGGGCAGGCTTGGAGGAGGGACCGGCCGAGGGACCTCCTGGGCCTTTTCCTCTCTGCTTCCTGTTAGAGGAAGCCGCAGGCTTGGCTTTGGGATGCCAAGCGCGAGCCTGCTGGCCCTGATGCTGGTGTTGTTGGGCCGGACGTGCCACAGGCGCAGAAGGGCGAAAGGACTTATATTGTTGACGACAGCCCTTGTCCTTCTGGGTGGAGGTGACCAAGTCCAGGGTAGCACTGGACTTTTCGATCTGCTGGAGGTGGCCTTCCACTCCAGGGTCTAACAGGTCAGTCCCCAAGAAGGGGACATCCGCCAGTTTATACTGGGTATCCGCCGTGAAGGTGGATATCCTCAGTCATGCTCTGCGGTGCATGGCCATTGCGGGCGCATGGCCACTGCGGCCGCAAATGATCTGGCACAGGAGTCTCCAATGTCCAGAGTCGTTTGGAGCTGCTGTTTTGCCACCGCCCTTCCCTGGTCCTGCACCTGCTTGACCGTGGTCTGCAGGTTGGCCGGGAGATGAGGGATCACCTCATCCAGGGAGCCCATGAGGGCGTGGGAGAAATGTGCCATCAGCACGGCCGAGCTGGCCTGGCGGAGGCCTAGGGAGGACGCAGCATACACCTTGTGCCCGGCATAGTCCAGCTTTTTGGACTCCTTGTCGGGGGGCTTATCCACATCCCTAGCATTTCCGGAACGCCGGAAAACACTATCGGTGACTAACCCCGCCGCAGAGGGGTGCTCCAAAAAACCGGACAAAGAGCCAGTAGGGACCGCATACTTCCTGGCCATCCTGGCCGAAGGCGCAGGTCAGGAAGCCGGCTGCTGCCACAGCTCCAAGGCTGGGCCAACAATGGCTTCAGCCACCGGAAAGGCCTCCGTGGGCGAATCCCCTCGGTCCAGTATCTCCATCAGGAGATGGCTCGCTTGAACACGGGCTTGACCTGCATCCCAGTGGACTCCGAGATGAGCCGAAGCAGACCCATAAACGACGATGGGCTCTCGTCCATCGACTGCCCCCTGGAGGACTCCAGGTCAAGGGGCCTGGAAAACAGGGAGTCGTCGACATCGGACTCCAAGAGTCCGCGAAGAGCTGCCTGGGGCCTGAGCCACCCTCCACCCGCTGAGGACGGTCAGGAGTGAGGGTGACCGACAACCTGTGGGGCAGACCCTGACCCTATCGAGAGTCCTTGGTCGGCGCCCCCGATTTCGGTTGTGGAGGCGGAGGTTCCACCACAATTGGTGGGGCAGCTGGTTTCAGTCAAACAACCGGCCCAGGCTTGGCCACCTCGACTACAGCGAGGGGTTGTTTCGGCTATTCGGGTGACAGCCACTTGATGGCTGGGGAAGGCGACGGCGTTGGCTTGTTCCCAGACAAAAGTAACTGCTGCCACATTAAGTCCTCGTAGCGTCGACGCAATTTGCACCGAAGCCTCTCCTCTTCCGAGGAGGAAGACGAGGATGAGTGGCGCTGCCACTTACCTCAGTGCCGAGACCGCCGATGTCGGCTGGATCAGCTGAACTGAGACGAGGTCCGAGACTGAGACAGAGACCCTCTGTGTTTCCGAGGATGGGTCTGGGAAGGGGCCGGGGACACCCGCTCTTCCCTCGGCTCGGGAGCCTTGACCGGGGACTCCGGCACAGGAGGCACAGGTAAGTCCTCGGTCTCCACCAGGGCAACTGGTGAAGAAGGGTTGTCAGCTTCACCAGTCGACAGCCCGTCCGACGGGTCAAGAAAAATCTCGACCGCGTCAACGGGTGTCTCGGCCAGCTGACCTGATGGGGACACCGTGAAGCCAGGGGCCTTAGCCGCAACCTCGACCGAAGTTGAGTGTCGACTGTCCAGGAAGGGGACCTCTCCCGCTCCCATGAACGCTGACTGTGGGACTTACCATTCGAGTCCTTCTTTTTGGACCGTGAAGAGTGTCCCGATGGCCCCTCTCCCTTCGTGGAAAGGGATTGGCAAAGCTCCTTAAAAGAAGCCGTGTAGGAGGATCCCAGAGAGAGCGGGATAAATGCCACGACCGAGGAAGACGAAGATGCGACCTGGGCCGCCTCCTCCTCGAGGCGTCCAAGCTGTAACCAGGTAGCGTGGTCTTCCAGGACATTGGCCGAAAACGAACTAAATAACTCGCAGGCCTGCAGGTCATGATCTAGGCCGAGGCAGTACACGCACGTGGAGTGCAGATCCGTCCTGGACATTTTCTGCCCGCATGGGCACCGCCGAAATCTGGGAGTCGATTTGTCCATCGCAGCTGCGAGGGAGTAATTAGACCCAAGTCTTGAAAACTTCAGAATTCATTCCGGGTGAACTGAAGAATTAGGATCCAGTCTATACGCAGAGCGTTAAGGGGGGAACCTGAGCTTCCAAGCAGTAAGGAAGATCTGGCGTCATGGGGTGGAGCCGAGAGTTTTACCACCCGGGTAGGTGGAAGGAGCCAGCTTGAAGACCTTCTGGCAAGATTTAAAGCGGCAAGGAACCTGCCAGACAGTGTGGATAACCAACATATCCATGTCCCTAGAACACATTTTAGCCAGGATCTGAAAAATGACAGCTGTCACATTCATGAGGTGTTGCGAAGAAATGGCAATGTTGAAAACATGGGGTCAAAATATTGAAAATTACCTAAATTATAAGCCTATGTTCAAAAATGTCAACATAGGCTCATACCTTTGTTGTTTTTTAATATTTTTACACCAAATTTTCAACATAGTCTTCTTATGACCCCACCTCATGGACAAAGGTGGAATAAATTTTCAACTGCTGCCTGAAAGGTGATTTCGCGCAGTGACCGTGAAATCACCTTTCGGGACAGAACTGCATTATGTCACTTACTGTTCATGAGGTGGGGTCCCAAAAAAGGTATGTTGAAAATTTGGGGTAAAAATATTAAAAAATGGCCAAGTTATGCCACTAAGTTGAAAACCCCACTGAAATACACTGAAACTGAAACTCCCATTGAAATACATCGGAGCACTTACCTCAGTTGGGCTTTGAAGAGTGAAGATGTGTCTGTGGTCCAGAGAAGAGTACAGCAACGGACTTCCAGTGGGTAAGTATGGGGTGGGGGTTGTGGGTCCTGAATGGGAGGATCGGTGGGGGTGGGTAATGGCGCAGCAGACAACGATGGACTTTTTCCCCTAGGTAAAAAAAAGGACAGTTTTCTTTATTTCAGGGACAGTTTCATATTAGTGGAGGACACTGGGGGATTGGGCACCCCCAGTGTCATGGAGTAATGTTTGGGGGTGGGTGGCCCCAACAGACGTTGATGGACGGTTTTCTTTGTCAGGAAAAAAATGACATGGGACAGTTTTTTTTATTTCAGGGACAGTTATGTTGAGGACTCTGGGGGATTGGGCACCCCCCTGTATCACTATGTTATGTTTGGGGGAAGGGAGGCGGCAACATACATCGATGGATGGCTTTCAAACAGGACAAGGGACAGTTTTCTTTATTTTAGGGAAAGATACGGGGTGATCAAGCATCCCCAGTATCGCTACTGTGTGTGTGTGGTGTTACAGGAGGGTCAGCATGGGGGACAGACAGGGCCACCAGCAATACACATCAATGGACGGTTTTCTCTGTTGCAGGCCAAATGGCGCATTCCTGCCAAATTCCATAATTGCGCATCCTCGCCAAGTTGAGTTTCAATGCCATATTCCAAAATTGTTACTGCCATGTGCCCAAACTGTGCATTGAGCCATATCCGAAATTATGCATCACCGCCACATTCTGAAACTGAGTGTTACCGCTACATTTTGAAAATATGCATCACTGCCACATTCCGAAACTATGCATCACCACATCCGAAACTGTACATCGCCACCACATTCTGAAATCATATGTCACCACATTCTGAAATTGTGCATCACTGCCACATTCCAAAATTGTGCGTCATCGCCACATTCCAAAGTTGTGTGTCACTGCTGCATTCTGAACTTCTGCGTCACCGCCATATTCTGTAATTCTGCATCACCGCCACATTCTGAAACTGTATTACTGCCCCACTCTGAAATTGTGTCATCGACGCATTCTGAAATTGTGCATCAACGCCACATTCCATAATTGTGCATCATCGCCACATTCTGAAACTGTGAGTCACTGCTACATTCTGAAACTGCGTCACTGCTGCATTCCGAAACTCTGTATCACTGCCACATTCCGATAATGTGCGTCACCTTCACATTCCGAAACTGCACGTCACCACATCCCGAAATTGTGCATCACTGCCGCATTCCAAAACTGTGCATCACCACCACATTCCGGACCAGTCACCACTGTGTTCTGAAATTGTGCGTCATCACATTCCGAAATTGTGTCACCGCTGCATTCCGAAATTGTGCATATCTGCTGCATTTTGAAATTGTGCATCACATTCCAAACCTGTGTCACCTCCACATGCCGAAATCCTGCATTACCCCTACATTCTGAAAGTGTGCATCACCGCTGCATTCCTAAATTGTGTGTCACTCCACATTCTGAAACTGTGCATCACTGCCGCATTCCAAACCTGTGCATCACCATTGCATTCTGAAATTGTGTGTCACCGCCAAAATCTGAAACGGTGTCACCGCTGCATTCCTAAATTGTGTGTCACATTAGCATTTCAAAATTGTGGGTCACTGCTGCATTCCAAATTGTGCATCACCACTGCATTCAGAAACTGTGCATCACTGCTGTATTCCAAACCTGAATGTCACTGCCGCATTCCGAACCTGTACATCACTGCTACATTCTGACCCTGCTCATCACTGTCGCAGTCTAAAATTGTGTGTCACCACCACATTCCGAAATTCTGCGTCACTGCCACATTCTGAAGTTATGTGTTCAGCTACTTTCTCTGACTGCGTCATTGCTGCAGTCCACAATTGCAACCTGGTGATATTTCAAAATCTCATACCTGCAGTATTTTAAAAATTGCACACAACTTTGTCATTCTCAAACCATGTTTGCCACTGCATTCCAACCCCCCCCCCCCCATCACATTCTGAAGTACTGTATCTTGCATCTACACATTCACGGAAGTGCATGTACTGACCCCCAGTGCCAGTTTTCCTTTTCCAGCTTTTATTACACCTGCAGTTTAAGTTACATAGAAAAAATAAGTCACATAAACTGGAGAAAGCAAATCTGGCTTTCTGATTGGTTATTACTTGTGGAAGAAATCCGTTCCACGCACAGGTAACAAGTAAGCAGGGCCGCTTAGCAAAAAAAAAAAAAAATCAGTGAGCCATAAAAATGTTAGTTTTCAAATGTCGCCATGTTTTTTTACGTTAGCGAGGAAAACATCAGTAAACTGAAAAGCTCACATCAAGCAATTTCTTATCAAACAAAAGCATGTGACTTTGATTTCAATAAAAAAAAAAAAAGGTGCATGAATTAAGTAGTGAGGACACCTGTTTGAGCAGATATCGCTGCACAGCCTGCGCTGAGACAGCGTGCCTGATTCCACTATGTCTGGTAGCAAATGCGCTCCCATCCCGGTTGCTGCCGAACTGAAACAAGCTTCTTAACTTGTATTAACTTTTAACATTTTTTCATGCTCACACTGACTTTCGGTAGGCAAGGTGATGGGAGAGGGGGAAGAAGTACTTCCAGGAAGAGAAGGAGCCGCTGGGTGTTTTACATCTGCTCATTGCGGTCGTACTTCAGCTGCCTAAATTTCGTTTAAATATGCTGTTCCCCAATCATCTATCTCATTCTGACAGCCTGTTGGGGTGGAAAAAGAAGTAAAGACACAACCTCAGATACCGTGTGTGTCCATGTGCGCTTGTTAACGCTACCCTGCCTGCTCTTGCTGTGCTGCCATTAGTTAAGATCAATGAAAAAAAGAAGAAAAAAATTCTTCTCTCTCTCTCTCTCTCTCTCTACTGTCTCACACTGGAAACTGTATAATAAAAAAAAAACTCCACACACAACAGTACATGGGGGCGCGGGGGTAGTACTACTGATGTGTACAATTAAACTTTTTCCAGCACGTAAGCAATGACGTCATACTGTGATAGGCAGAAGGACTATTTTATCATAAATCCACATAAACAAATCTTTTTTTCTACATAAAAAGTAATTTTTACTAACTATAGAAAGTTTAAAAAAGGAAGAAGCCCATTTTATAAGTGTAATAGGACACTCCAGGGTGTGCATGGAAATACAGGTTACTCACCTGTAACAGGAGTTCTAGGAGTGGTATATGTTGTTCATTCACACTTATTGGCAGGTTCCTTGCCGCTTTAAATGTTACCGGAAGGTCTTCAAGCTGGCTCCTCCTACCCACCCCGGTGGCAAAACCCTCGGCTTTGCCCCATGCCGCCAGATCTAGGCCGCTGGAAGCCAGGTTGCGGTCGAGCCAGGAGGATGAATAACATATACACTCCCAGAACCCCAATATAGGTGAGTAAATACAGGTTACCACCTGTAACAGGAGTTCTAGGAATGGTATATGTTGTTATCCACACTCATTGGCAGTATCCTTGCCGCTTAAATCTTGCCGAAGGTCTTCAAGCTTGCTCCTCCCACCACCCGGGTGGTATAACCTCGGCTCCGCCCCATGACGCCAGATCTGGCCCGCTGGAAGCTCAGGTTGTGCGTCGAGCCGGGGAGGTCGGGAGTGGATGAACAACATATACCATTCCTAGAACTCCTGTTACAGGTGAGTAACCTGTATTTCTAGGGACATGGATATGTTGTTCATCCACACATTGGCAGACTCCTAGCAGTTCTCCGGGAGGAGGGAGGCAAGACGCACACCCCATATACTTACTTTGGGAAAGAGACTGAGAACCGAGGCCCCAAAACCAGCATCCCGGCGTGACTCAAGGTCGATGTGGTAGTGGGTAATGAAGGTGTTTGCTGACTTCCAGGTAGCAGCCCTGCAGATTTCCTGGATAGGGACGTCCCTGGAAGCAGCCACCGTTGCAGCAGTATGGCGGGTAGAATGAGCTCTTATCCCTCTGGGAGGCTCCATGCCCGCTAACTTATAGCAGAGATCTATGCAGGAGGTTACCCACCTGCTTATCGTCCGCTTGGCTGCAGGTCTGCCAGATGCGGCTTCAGCGTAGGTGACAAACAGCTGGCGAACCTCTCCCCGAATTTCAGCCGTGCGCTCCTTATAATAAGCGAGCGCCCTTCTAGGATCCAGAGTATGGAGCCTATATTCGGCCTCCGAGGTGTGATTGGGGTAGAACACCGGCAGAGTCAACACCTGGTTAAGGTGAAACTCCGACACCACCTTCGGAAGGAATTTCGGGGTTGGGGCGCAGGACAACCTTGTCCCTGTGGAAGACCAGGTAAGGAGACTCGATGGAAAGCGCCTGGAGCTCTCCCATCCTTCTGGCTGACGGATAGCCACCAAGAAGGCGGTCTTCCACGACAGGTGAGAGAGAGCACACCTGTGCATAGGTTCGAATGGCTTGCCCATGAGCTTGCCAGTACCAGCAGTAGATCCCACGGAGGTGGGGGTTCCCGCACTGGAGGGGAAATGTGATCAAGGCCTTTGAAAAGCGCCAGACCACCTTTCCTGCGCCACCGACTGCTCCCAGCCCGCGCCTGCAAGAGATGGCTGCCAGGTGCACCCTTAGGGTCGCCGACCTAAGCCCTTGACCAGAAAGGACCATAAATAGTCCAAGATGCTTGCCAAGGAACAGGAGGAAGGGTCCAAGCCCTTGTTCTGACACCAAATGGAAAACCTTTTCCATTTGAAGGCATAGCATTTTCTGGTCGACTTACGGGACGCCTCAACTACATTGAGGACCTCGCGGAAAGACCCAAAGCCTGGAACTCTAGCCGCCAGGAACCAGGCCGTCAGGTGCAGGGATTGAAGGTCCGGATGGAACACCTTCCCGATTGACTGAGAGCAGGTCCGGCGAGCTGGAAGCTGCCGCGAGTCCTGGAGCTGAGACTGAGGAGATCTGGTACCAGAACTGGCGAGGCCAGTCTGGGGCTATCAGAATCACCTGCGCCTTGTCCCTCCTCGCCTGAGAAGCACCTTGTGGATCAAGGGAAATGGGGAAAGGCGTAAAGAGGCCCGGGTCCATTGCCTCGAGAAGGCATCCCCTGCAGCGAGCCCTGCTGAGGGGGGGGCATGGAACAGACTCAGCCTGCGTTCTCCATGGAGGCAAACAGGTCCACCTGAGGTGTGCCCCAAAGGGAGAACAGATGCTGTACTACCTCCGCAGGAGAGACCACTGTGGATGCAGCCCCATCCGGCTCAGGGCATCGGCCAGGGTGTTGGAGGCCCCTGCCACGTGAATGGCTAGGAGATCCGCCTCCAGGCTGCGCACGAGTGACCAAATGCGGAGAGCTCTTGCATAGAAGCATGGAGCGCGCCCGCCTGGCGGTTTAGATAGCATAGGTCGTGGTATTGTCCGCCTGGACTCGGACCACTTGACCCCGGAGGAACGGAGCAAAGGCGTGGAGAGCTAGGCGGACCGCCGGAGCTCCAGCAGGTTGATGTGGCATCGACTCCCGCGGACCAGAGGCCATGAGCCTGTGTTCCCCAGATGGGCACCCCAACCCATCAGAGAGGCATCGGTCGACAGAGAGACCGCTCGGCTCGGGCGGACGAACGGATGCCCTCCTGCAAATGATCTGGAACGGTCCACCACTGGAGAGCATTCCACATCCCCTGTGTCACCGACTACAAGCTGGTCCAAGGGATCGCAGCGCTAGGACCACTGGGCTGGCCAGTCCCCACTGAAGGACGCATGTTCCAGCGGCCCAACGGACCACGCTGGTACAGGCCGCCATGAGACCCAGGAGGCGAGGAAGTCCCGGCAGGGGCAATTGCCCAACCAGAAATGATCGGGCAAAGGAGGAAAGAACCTCGCCCTGTCCGCGGGAGCGCGCTCTGGCTCGAAGAGAGTCGAGCTGCCCGGATGAATAAAATCACCTGCTTCGCTCGAGTTCTGACTTGGCCTCGCTGATAAGGAGGCCCAGTTGAGAGCAGACCTGGAGGGCCAGATCTCTGGACCACTCCGCCTCCTTCCTGAGGGAGCTGCTATCAGCCAGTCGTCCAGGTAAGGGTACACCGGACCC
Organism: Neoceratodus forsteri; assembly: GCA_016271365.2. Taxonomy (NCBI): domain Eukaryota; kingdom Metazoa; phylum Chordata; order Ceratodontiformes; family Ceratodontidae; genus Neoceratodus; species Neoceratodus forsteri. The sequence goes on from CM028135.1 coordinate 946,570,423, forward strand.
TCGGGCGCCAGAGGAATGCTGTCACCACTGCCATGCATTTGGTGAAGACCCTGGGAGCTGGAGACAAGTCGAAGGGCATGGCTTGGAACTCGAAGAGGGATCCTTCCCTCGAAGCGAAGGAATCTCTGGTGAGACGGACGGATAGGGACGTGAAAACGCTGGCCCTGCAAGTCCAGAGAGCAGAACCACACGCCGCTCCAAGGATGGTATAATCTGAGCCAGAGTGACCATCCTGAAGGTTCGAGACCTTAGGAACTTGTTTAGGTCGTGTAGGTCGAGAATGGGGCGCCAGCCCCCCGTCCGTTTCGGAACCAGGAAGTACCTGGACACAAACCCTGGGTCTGAAGGAGGGTCCACCACCTCTCTTACCACCTCCTTCTGGAGGAGGAGAGTGATGTCGGCTCGACGAGCCGCCAGTGAGGCTGGGGATCCCGAAGCCCCCCGAGGGGCGACGGCTCTGAAGGGTGGTGCCTGCTCGAATTCCAGAGGCAGGCCTCTTCCCACCACCTCCAAGACCCACCTGTCCGTGGTAACAGCGGACCAAGCGGAACGGAAGTGCCGGAGCTGCCTCCACGGGGACCCAGGGTAAGGTGACGGGGATGGGGCGACACCTCAGCCCGTCACTGGGCAGGCTTGGAGGAGGGACCGGCCGAGGGACCTCCTGGGCCCTTTCCTCCCTGCCTCCTGTTAGAGGAAGCCGGCGGCTTGGGTTTGGGATGCCAAGGCCGAGCCTGCTGGCCCCGACGTTGCTGGGCCGAGGCCGGGGCACAGAAGGACCAAAAGGGCTTAGGCTGTGGTTTGCGGCCTTTGTCCTTCTGAGCGAAGAGACCGAGTCCAAGGTGGCATTGACTTCTCGATCCTCTGCAGGTGACCTTCCACCCCAGGGTCAAGAGGTCAGTCCCAAAAGGAACATCCGCCAACTTGTGCTGGGTATCCGAAGTAAAGGTGGATATCCTCAGCTAAGCGCCGACGCATAGCCACCGCGGCCGCCACCGATCTGGCACATGAGTCCCTACATCCAAAGCAGTCTGAGCTGTTGTTTGGCCACTGCCCTGCCCTGGTCCCGCACCTGCTTAACCGTAGTCTGCAGATCGGGCGGAAGATGAGGGATGACTCATCCAGGAGCCCAACAGGGCATGAGAAAATGTGCCATGAGGACGGCCGAACTGGCCTGACGAAGGCCGAGAGAGGACGCAATGACTTTTCGCCCGACATAGTCCAATTTCTTGGACTCCTTGTCAGGAGGTTTGTCCACATCCCTGGCGCGCGGCGCTACCGGAAAACGCTGTCGGTAACCAACCCTCAGCAGAGGGGTGTTCCAAACCGGACAAGGAACCGGTAGGGACCGTGATACTTCCTGGCCATCCTGGCCAAGGCGCAGGGCAGGAAGCAGGGCGCTGCCAAAGTTCCAGTGCCGACCCACTATGGCCTCGCCACCGGAAAGGCCTCCGCCGGAGAATCCCTCGGTCCAGAATCTCCGTGAGGGGATACCTGGCCCGTTTGGAAACCGGTTCGAGCTCCATCCCGGTAGACTCCGAGATGAGCCGAAGCAGTCCTAGGAAGGACGACGGGCTATCGTCCATTGGCTGACCTCCTGAAGATTCCAAGTCCAGTCGCTTGGAGAAGGAGGAGGAATCGGCTTCGGACTCGGAAGAGTCCTCAAAGAGCTGCCTCTGGCCTGAGCCACCCTTCACCTGCCGAGGTCGGTCGGGAGTGAGGGTAACTGACAGCCGATGGGTAAACCCTTAGCCGACCGAGAATCCTTGGTCGGAGCCCCAATTGGTGGCTGTGGAGGCGGAGGTTCCACTGGAATCGGTGGAGCAGCTGGTTTTGGCCGAACAACCGCCTGGTGTAGGCCTCGACAAGTCGAGGGTTGTGTCGGCTGCCCGTGACAGTTACTTAATGGCCGGGAAGGCGCCGGAGTCGGCTTATTCCCGCCAGGAGGAGTTGTTGTAAACATAAGGTCCTCGCATCGCCGACGAATTTACGCCGAGCCTTCCTCATCCGAGGAGGAGGACGAGGACGAGCGCGACCGCCACCGCGGTGCCGAGACCGACCGCCTATGACGGTGGGAACGGCTGGACCGCGAAGAGGTCCGAGACCGAGACCGAGAGTCCCGGAATTTCCGGGGTCGGTGCGGGGAGGTGTCGGCCGGAACCGGCACTCCCTTCGGCCCGGAAGGTCCATCTGAGGGCTCCGGAACCGGAGGCACAGGCGAGCCCACGGATCCTCAACTCCTCCGGGGAACCGGGAGAGGGAATCTCGGCTGCTAAAGGCGACAGCCTGTCTAATGGGTCGAGAAAATCTCGACTTCATCAGTGGGAGTCTCGTCAACTGACCTGACGGGACACCGTGAGGCCAGTGGCCGGCCGAGCGGGTCGACCGAGCCGACGGTCGACGGCCCGGGAGAGGACCTTCCCGCCCCCAAGAGCGCCGACGGAGGGATCTTACCCTTGTCCTCTTTTGGACCGAGAAAAGGTCCAGCAGACGCAGGCCCTTCTCCTTTAGTGGAGAGGACAGACAAAGCTCCTTAAAGGAAGCCGTAGAAGAACCCAGAGAGAGCGGGATAAATGCCGCGCCGAGGAAGATACGGTCACCGCTCCCTCTTCGAGGGCGACCATCCGCCGAGCTGATCCGCCGAGCCCGCCGCCGGACACCGCCAACCGGCCTCCTTGACTTCACCGAGGGAACGCTTCGGACGGCCCAGTTGCAATCGGGCAGCACGGTCTTCGAGGACGAGGGCCGAGAAAGATGAGCACAGGTCGCAGCCCGCGGGTCGTGCTCAAGGCCTAAGCAGTAGACACACGTGGAGTGTGGATCCGTCCGAGACATCTTCTCGCCGCATGGGCATCTCCAACTGGAGTCGATTTGTCCATCGCAGCCGCGAGGGATCAAGACTGAAGTCTTTTGCAAATATTACTTTTAAATCGCAAACGGAGAAATAGGAACCAGTCGCAGAACGCAGAGCGTTAAGGAGGGAACCTGAGCTTCCAAGCGGTAAGGAAGATCTGACGTCATGGGGCGGAGTCGAGTTATACCACCCGGTGGGTGGAGGAGAGCTTGAAGACCTTCCGCAAGATTTAAAGCGTAAGGATATTGTTAATGAGTGGATGAACAAATATCCATGTCCCTAGAACCTGTATTTCTAGGGACGTGATATGTTGTTCAATCCACACTATTGGCAGACTCCTAGCAGTTCTCCGGGAGGAGGGAGGCAAGGCTGCACTCTACTTAGGGTATGGACTGAGAACCGAGGTCCCAAAACCAGCATCCCGGCGTGACTCTAGGTCGATGTGGTAATGGGTAATGAAGGTGTGTGCTGACTTCCAGGTAGCAGCCCTGAAGATTTCCTGGATAGGGACGTCCCTGGAAGCAGCCACCGAAGCAGTGGTAAGGCGGGTAGAATGAGCTCTTATCCCTCTGGGAGGCTGCATGCCCAACTTATAGCAGAGATCTATGCAGAAGGTGACCCACTGGCCTATCGTCCGCTTGGCTGCAGGTCTACCAAGTGCGGCTTCAGTGTAGGTGACAAACAGCTGGCGAACCTCTCCCCGAACTTCAGCCATTCACTCATTATAATAAGAGAGCGCTCTTCTAGGGTCCAAAGTATGGAGCCTATATTCGGCCTCCGAGGTGTGACTGGGGTAGAACACCGGCAGAGTCAACACCTGGTACAAGGTGAAATCCGACACCACCTTCGGAAGGAATTTCGGGTGGGGTGCATGACAACCTTGTCCCTGTGGAAGACCAGATAAGGAGACTCAATGGAAAGCACCTGGAGCTCTCCCATCCTTCTGGCTGACGTTATAGCCACTAAGAAGGCGGTCTTCCATGACAGGTGAGAGATGTCACACCTGTGCATCGGTTCGAATGGCTTGCCCATGAGCTTAGCCAATACCAGCAGTAGATCCCACGGAGGTGGAGGTTCTCGCACCGGAGGGGATATGTGATCAAGGCCTTTGAAAAAGCGCATGACCACCTTCTCCTGCGCCACAGACTGCTTTCCGGCCCGCGACCGGTAAGCAGAGATAGCTGCAGGTGCACCTTAAGGGTCGTCGACCGAAGCCCTAGCTGAGAAAGTGACCATGGGTAGTCCAGAATGCTGGCCAAGGAACAGGAGGAAGGGCCCAATCCCTTATCCTGACACCAAATGGAGAATCTCTTCCATTCGAAGACAGCATTTTCTGGTTGACTCCTTACGGGATGCCTCAACAACATTGACAACCTCGTCAGAAAGACCCAAGGCCTGGAACTCTAGCCGCTCAGGAACCAGGCTGTCAGGTGCAGGGATTGAAGGTCCGGGTGGAATACCTTCCCCTGGTTGACTGACATCAGGTCCGGGCAGGCTGGAAGCCGTCTCGGGAGCCTGGAGCCGAGGCTGAGGAGATCTGGATACCAGAACTGACGGGGCCAGTCTGGGGCTACCAGAATCACCTGCGTCTTGTCCCTCCTCGCCTTGAGAAGCACCTTGTGGATCAAGGGAAATGGGAGAAAGGCGCAGAAGAGGCCCGGGGTCCACGGCCTCAAGAAGGCATCCCCCTGCAGCGAGCCCTGCTGAGGGGGGCAGGTATGGAAAAGCCTCAGCTTCACATTCTCCCTGGAGGCAAACAGGTCCACCTGAGGTGTGCCCCAGTGGGAGAACAGATCGTGTACTACCTACGGCAGGAGAGACCACTCGTGAGATGCAGCACCTATCCGGCTTAGGGCATCGGCCAGAGTGTTGGAGGCTCCCGCCACATGAATGGCCAGGAGATCTGCCTCCAGTCTGCCCATGAGAGACCAAGTGCGGAGAGCTTCCTTGCACAGAGGCAAGGAGCACGTCCCGCCCTGGCAGTTTAGGTAGTACATGGTTGGGGTGCTGTCCATCTGGACCTGGACCACTTGACCCCGTACAAACAGAGTGATGGCAGTGGGGGCTAGTCGGACCGCTCAAAGCTCCAGCAGGTTGATATGGCATCAAGACTCCTGGGGGGACCAGAGGCCGTGCGCTCTGAGCTCCCCCAGATGGGCACCCCAACCCATCAGAGAGGCGTCAGAGTGACCGTCGGCTCTGGGCGGACAAATGGGATACCCTCCTGCAGATGAGCGGGAACGATCCACCACTGGAGAGCGTTCCCCATCTCCTGGGTCACTATCATTGGCTGGTCCAGAGGACTGGAGTGCTGTGACCATTGGCAGGCCAGTCCCCACTGTAGGGGACGCATGTGCCAGCGGGCTCAATGGACCACGCTGGTGCAGGCCGCCATGAGGCGCAGGAAGTCCCGGGCAGGGCGCAACTGCCCAACCAGAAATGATTGGGCAAAGGAGGAAAGAACCTCGGCCCTGTCCACCGGGAGCCGTGCTCTGGCTTGAAGAGAGTCGAGCTCTGCCCTGATGAATTGAATCACCTGTGTTGGCATGAGTTCCGACTTGGCCTCGTTGATGAGGAGGCCAATCTGAGAGCAGATCTGGAAGGCCAGATCCCTGGACCGCTCCACCTCCGACTTGAAGGAGGCTGCAATCAGCCAGTCATCCAGGTAAGGGTACACCAGGACCCTTTGATACCGCAGGAATGCTGTCACCACTGCCATGCATTTGGTGAAGACCCTGGGAGCTGGAGAGAGGCCGAAGGGCATGGCCCAAAACTCGTAAAGGGATCCTTCCGCTCTGAAGCACAGGAATTGCTGGTGGGACGGACGGATTGGGACGTGAAAGAGCATGCCCTGAAGGTCCAGAGAACAGAACCACATGCCTCGTTCCAAGGATGGGATGATCTGAGCCAGAGTGTCCATCCTGAAGGTTCAAGACCATAGGAACTTGTTCAGGTCGTGGAGGTCTAGAATGGGGCGCCAGCCCCCTGTCCATTTTGGGACCAGGAAGTACCTGGACACAAATCCCGGGTCTGAAGGAGGGTCCGCCACCTCCCTGATCACCTCCTTCTGGAGGAGCAGGGCAATGTCGGCTCGACGGGCCGACAGAGAGGCTGCGGACCCCATAGCCTCCTGTGGGGCGATGGCTCGATAGGGTGGGGACTGCTCGAATTCCAGTGGCAGACCCTTTCCTACCACTTCCAACACCCAGCAGTCCGTGGTGATATCAAACCAGGCGGAAATCATCATCATCGAATCTTTATTTATTCAGGCGAACATCATTGAGCAAGGCTCATTTACAAGATGGACCTGATAAGGTCAAGGTTCAATAGTTGATACACAACAGATATATAAGTGTATGATGTAAGACAGTTATACATACAGGGGAAAATAACGTTTATAAACACAGTGATGTACAGTAAATTCACATGATAAAAAACGGTTACAGGAAAGTTAAGCTAATATTTACAGTATGTACAGTATATACATATCAGTGGGTGGGAAATTATGACGTGAGCCATCCCCAAGGGGAACCGAGGAGGTAGGAGGTTGGGGCGACACCCTCAACCCATCACTGGGCAGGTTTGAGGAAGGACCGCCGAGGAGCCGCCCGGACCTTCCCTCCTGCCTCTGTTGGAGTGAAGCAGGCTTGGCTTTGGGGTGCTGGTGCGAGCCTGCTGGCCCTGATGCTGGTGTTGCCGGGCCGGACGTGCCGCAGAGGCTGAAGGACGAAAGGGCTTACGCTGCTGCTGGCAGCCTTTGTCCTTCTGGGCAGACGTGACCAATTCCAAGGTGGCAGTGGACTTCTCGATCCATTGGAGATGACCCTCCACCCCGGGTCCGAACAAGTCGGTACCCAGGAAGGGGACGTCTGCCAGCTTGTGCTGGGTATCTGCCGTAAAGGTGGCGATCTACAGCCAAGCTCTGTGGCGCACGGCCTCTGCAGCCTCTACTGACCGGGCACACGAATCAGTGATGTCCAGGGAGGTCTGGAGCTGCTGTTTGGCCACCGCCCTTCCCTGATCCCGCACCTGCTTGACTGTAGTTTGGAGGTCAGCTGGGAGATGAGGAATCCCCTCATCCAGGGAGCCCAAAAGGGCATATGAAAAGTGTGCCATCAGGACGGCCGAGCTGGCCTGACGAAGGCCTAGGGAGGAAGCGGCATAAACTTTCCGCCCAGAGTAGTCCAGCTTCTTGGACTGCTTGTCGGGAGGCTTGTCCATGTCCCGAGCATTCCCGGAATGCTGGAAAACGCTATCGGTCACGAGCGCCTCCGCAGAGGGGTGCTCCGAGAAACCAGAGAGTGAACTGGTGGGGACAGCATACTTCCAAGCCATCCTGGCCGAAGGTGCTGGACAAGAAGCTGGCCGCTGCCATAGCTCCAGGGCCAGGCCAACAATGGCTTCGGCCATCGGGAAGGCCTCCGTGGGGGAATCCCCTCGGTCCAGTATCTCCGTGAGGGGATACTTGGCCCGTTTTGAACGGGGTTTGAGCTTCATCCCAGTGGATTCTGAGATGAGCCAAAGCATTCCCAAAAACGAGGATGGGCTCTCGTCCACTGACTGACCCCCAGTGGACTCCAAGTCAAGTGGCCTGGAGAACAAGGAGTCGTCATCATCAGATTCCGAGGAGTCCGCGAACAACTGCCGAGCACCTGAGCCACCCTCCACCTGCCGAGGTCGATCGGGAGTAAGGGTGACCGACAACTGATGGGGCAAGCCCTGACCCGACCGAGAATCCTTGGGGCTCCAAATTTAGATTGTGGAGGCGAGGGTTCCACCACGCTGGGTGGCACAACCGGTTTTGGCCGAATAACCGGTGCCGGCTTCGGCTGCTCCAGTGACATCCACTTAATGGCCGGGGAAGACGATGAAGTCGGCCTATTCCTGGTCAAAAGGAGCTGCTACCATTATTGCTCCTAGTGGCATTCCACACAATTTGCGCTCGAGCCCATCTCAAAGAGGACGTAAGACGAGATGAGCGTGCTGCCGCTTCACAGTGTTGAGACCGAGACCGCCGATGTCGGCAGGATTGGCTGGACCGAGAAGAGGTCCGAGACCGAGACCTTCGGTGTTTCCGAAGGTGGGTCTGAGAGGGGGCGGGGGAAACCCACTCCTCCCTCGGTTCAGGGACCTTAACCGGGGACTCCGGCACAGGCAAGTCCTTGGTTTCCACCGGGGGAACCGGTGAAGAAGGGCTGTCGGCTTCTCCAGTCGACAGACAGTCCGACGGATCAAGAAAAATCTTGACCACGTCGACGGGTGTCTCAGCCGGCTGACCTGATGGGGACACCTTGAAGCCAGCAGCCTTAGCCGCAACCTCCAGCGAAGTCAAGTGTCGACTCTCCAGAGAAGGGGACCTCTCCCGCTCCCACGAATGTCCACAGTGGGACTTACCCTTGGGGTCCTCCTTTTTGGACTGAGAGGAATGTCCCGAAGGGTCTTCTGCCTTGGTGGAGAGGGATTGGTAAAAAGCTCTTTGAAAGAAGCTGTGTAGGAGGATTCCAAGGAGAGTGGGATAAATGCCGTGACCGAAAATAATGATGATGCGGCCTGGGCCCCTCCTCCTCGAGGGCGATCGTCTTCTCTAGCTGTTCCGCCAAGCCCGCAGCCGTGGACACCGCCCAATGGGCCTCATTAGACTTAACCGGAGGATAACGTTTCTCGGGTCACCCCAACAGTAACCGGGCAGTGCGGTCCTCCAAGACTGAAGCCGAAAAGGATTTGCACAACTCACAAGCCTGTGAGTCATGGCCTAGTCCAAGGCAATAAACGCACGTGGCATGCGGATCGGTCCGGGACATCTTCTGCCCACAGGGGCACTGACGAAATCTGGGAGTCGATCTGTCCATTGCAGCCACGAGGGAAGATACAGACCGAAGTCTTGTAAATCGTAAAATAAGTTTCGCACTGACTGAAGAGTGTTAATCCAGCCTAAAACTCAGAGCGCTAAGGAGGGAACCTGAGCTTCCAAGTGGTAAGGAAGATCTGGCGTCATGGGGAGGAGGCAAAAAGTTTTACCACCCAGGTGGGTGGGAGAAGCCAGCTTGAAGACCTTCCAGCAACATTTAAAGTGGCAAGGAACCTGTCAATAAGTGTGGATTGAACAATATCCACGTCCCTAGAACAGATTTTACTGCACAGCCAGTGGCTGAAGTCACTCAGCCTGTGGCCTTGGACCTTACCACACCCCTGGCCGTGTAGTAAAATCTGTTCCATGCACACCCTGGAGTGTCTCATTGCTTACATATAAGGTAGCTTGCAGGGAGGACTAGGCTGTAAGTTCAGAAGATGACATCATCATCAGCTCTTCACTGAAACTGACTTTTATAAACAGGCAGTGAATTAAGGGTTACAAAATGACTTGTACATTTTAAATGAAGTAACTTACAGATCTGATTTTTGGCATGAGGCTGATTGAGGATATGCTGAACCAAATTCTGAATTTACTGATGCCAAAAATGTTGGCCTCAGTCCATCTTTAAATCATTTGTTTATGCTCCCTGGTCTATGAACTGCTGATTTCTGCCTCTGATCCCTCCTGTTGCATCACCCACCATCTTTAGGGCTTGCCTCTCCACAAAGTCCACTCCATGGCAGAGCCATAGGGAGTGGACAAGCCTCTATGGGGCACAATTCAGACACACAGTCAGTGGTGCAGGACCTGCGAGTGACCAGGACTTCACTCTGCTGCGGTCGGGGGTTTCCCACTTTAGGTTCTCGTCCATGAGGACCACTAACTTGTAATGGTGCTGCATGCATGCACATATCAGCACAGAAGGGGGGTCCTCCCCTCCCTAAGCATGTGCCCTGACTGCGCTGCCATCCAGTTTCTGCTGGGTGGAAAATGAAGAACAGTATCCTTGGGAGGAGAGCCATCCTTAGGGGCTCAGTCTCTCTCCTCTGCCCCCGCTTTGTTCCGGCTGGGTCACCGATGTAGCATGGCCAGCAACATGCAACAAGCTCTTTAACCATCTATCATAGGAATAATAAACATAACTGATTAGATACTGCTGCTGAACCTTTATAAAGGACTGACTTGTTCTACAGTATTAAACCAAGCTACTTTGTAAGAGCATTTGCTTGATATTCAATCATTAACACCTCCTTTCACCAAACAAAAAAAACACCCGATAAGTGGCTCTACTTAATTTGTCACTTCAAGGATGGATGGGTTATTTCTGCCTTCAAGATGTCTCATCTGAACCAGTCCGCCAGCAGAGCTACCACTTATGATGCTGACAACACAGGTTCGGAAATTAGCCCGGAGCATCAAAGGACCGTCCAAAAGGCAGTAGGCTAAGCATTCCGTCACCTCCTCGGGGGAGCGTAAGTGCTCAGCACTATAGTGACTGCTAGCAGATGCTGGGAGAACAGAGGCTAGGATCTCATGGACAGTGGAAGGGGACTTACGGAGGATGTCTAGGAAGCATGCGTGGGAGCACCCATGCTTGCGCGCAGACGTCATTGCACATCTGTGTTTCCAGGGAAAAACAAGGCCTGAAAACCCGTGTGTCTGAAGAAGGATGTTGCCAAGGAGACTAGCAAGCACCACCCCAGCCTCCTTCAGGATGCCAGACTCCACATTAACATCTCGGTCCTATCCCCATTATGTCCAGGAAAGGGGACCCACTGTGAGGGGTAAGCCAGTGTCTCCCGGAGTGCCGGCAGTCCTTGGGACAGCACGGGGTGAAAGTGAAAAGGTCCAGGACTGAGACAGGGGTATGTCCCTGCCACTAACACGTGACAAAACAGAACTGAAAATAACTACATAAACAGATGTCTCATCTGGGCCTGCTCAATGGTGTGGCGGATGCAGGCATCCCATACCACCACATCAGTGACACAGGTTCAGGAAGAGATCAAGGTTGTTTGGGGCTGGCCACGGAAAGGAGGATCAAGTTTCCATATATGGCTCTTCTCTTCCGGGGGGCGGTGCATACTGCTGCCTGGCTGTCACCTAGCAAAGGGTAGGAGGAACAGCATTGGTCGCACATCTCGTTCGCTGGGTGCAGGCAGGTGTAGAGGTTTCCTGCATCTTAACGCTGCACGTGCACGCCAGTGCACTCAAGCTGGCTTAGGGTCAGGAAGTAAAAAGGAGGACAAAAGCACCTCCACTAAAGAATGACACCGTCAAAGCCACAGGCTCTGCACCACCTACTAAGGCATCCAATCACTCCCTGAGATAAGTGAGCAGCTGGTGTAAGTCCCACAGTAGGAGAGTGCTGGGGGATCCCTGGCAGGACTGGGTTAGTGGAGAGGAACAGAAGGATAAATACAAGATGGGGGGGGGGGGGCATTCCTCATCTCACAAGCCTTGGACTATAATTTCATTTTGCACTGCATTATTTTGCATCACTGAAATATGGTACACAAACAGCCATGACTGGGAAATGGTCATATATGGCTACACAATGTTTAGAAGGGACAGGGTAGGAAGGAACGATGGGGGGAGGTCGAGGTGTTGTGGGTCAACCTCGAGTCTGGAAATGGAGCCACCATTCGCATGGGAGTGGTATACAGGTGTCCGACACAGGGAGCGGACATAGACAAAGAGATGTTGGAAGACATAGGCAAAATGGCAAAGAAGGGGGAGGTGGTGCTTGTGGGGGACTTTAATTTGCCAGATGTAGAATGGCGTCTACCTTATGCAGCATCAGCCAGTAACAGAGACATCTTAGACTCCCTGCAGGGGGCATTCCTCAGGCAGCTGGTCAGTGAATCCCCTCAGGGTGTTGCAATACTGGACCTGGTACTTACGAACAGGGACAGTGTGGCAGACGTCAGATGGTTTAATATAAGAAACAAAGAACAGTTACGTAACAACTTACGGTAACAGTAGATCTTCAAGGGAATCTCTGTCATCAGGTCACACCTATGGAACTTGGCAGTCAGGCGCTAGGACCACACAGAAGCTTTTCTGCAGTAGTCTACTAAGGGCTGCCCACGCAGACATCGGGCTCCGTCACAGGCCTATGCAAGCATGGGTGGCCCTGCTCCCTCCTCAGTTCTTTCCCTAGCCAGAGTCCATAAGAAACAGGAGTCCCACCAGGGAAAGAGGAGAGAGAGACAGAGAGAGAGAAGGTGCCTAGCTAGCAAAAAGCTGGACCAACAGGACAGCTGAGCTGTAGAGAGAGGGAAAGGGGGATGGAGGGTTGGAACGGCATGACCTGATGACAGAGATTTCCTCGGAGATCTACTGTTATACTAAGTTCTTACGTAACTGTCCTATCTTCTTCGGGAATATCTCTGTCATCAGGTCACACCTATGGAATGAGTCCCACGCAGTGCTGAGAGCAAAAACAGTCTGGGTGGCAGGAGGCCAAGGGCCTAAGAAAGAAGGCCCTGAAGCACAGCTAGGCCAAAGCCTGGCCTTCATCAGGAGGCAATATCCAGACTGTAGTGCCTGGTGAAAGTGTGGACAGTACTCCAAGTGGCAGCAGCACAGATTTGTGTAACTGACATGTTCCTGAAATAGGCAACAGAAGTGGCCATGCCTCTGGCTGAATGGCCCAACCATGAACCACCCCAGGAGGTTCCTTAGCGTACTTCCTTTTAGCAAAAAAATAATACAGATAGCCAACCATTTGAACAAGCACTGTTTAGATACTGGAATGCCCTGTTTGCCAGGGGCGAAATATACAAACAACTGAGAGGACTTTCTGCAATCCTTAGTACGATGTGTATAGTACCTGAGAATTCTATGCACATCTAAAGTATGGAGCAATGCTTCCCCTGGAATGGCATGCTCTGGATAATAAAACAGGCAGGTGGACAGACTGATTTAGAGTAAACTCAGAAACCACCTTGGCAAAAAACTTGACCAGCAGAGTACCACAGGGGTCAGTCCTCTTTAATGTCTTCATGACATAGCAGAGAAACTGGAAGGGAAGGTCTGCCTCTTTGCAGATGACACCAAGATCTGCAACAGGGTGGACACTCTGGAACGGGTGCAAAATCGAAAGAGACTTGAAATGACTAGAAGAGTGATCAAAGATTTGGCAGCTAAAGTTCAATGCAAAAAAGTACAAAATAATGTACGTGGGTCACAAAAACCTGGAGGTGCAGTACAAAATGGGGGGGGGGGAGAGATACTAGCAGTGACCAAGCAGGAAAGAAACCTAGGGATATTCATATCAGTTGACTTCAAGGTGACCAGACAATGCTGACAATTGGGAGGGTTAGTGGGATGTATAGCTAGGAGTATTACCAGCAGGAAGAGGGAAGTGGTGTTGCCACTACATAGGTCTTTAGTAAGACCCCACCTGGAGTACTGTGTCTAGTTTTGGAGGCCACATCTCAGGAAGTACGTAGTCAGGATGGAGGCCATCCAAAGGACGGCTAACTAGACTAGATTGTATGGGGTCCACATCAAACATTCGATGAGGAAAGTCTAAAGGAATTAAACTTGCATCCTGAAGGAGAGGAGGGAGAGGGAGTATATGTTCGAGACCTTTAAATACCTCACGGGGGTGAATAAGGTACAATTAGGAAGTATTTTTCAGAGGAAAAGGTGCTCTAGAACAAGGGCCCACGATATGTACCTGAAGAGGGCGTAGGTTTAGGAGAGATGTGAGGAAATACTCCTACACAGAAAGGGTGGTGGATGGATGGAATGGTCTTCCAGCGGAGGTTGAAGGGGTTAAAATGGTGGGATTCAAAAAAAAAAAAAGCCTGGGATAAGCACACAAGAGTCATAAGGGATAAGTTAGGGGTGGCAGGCAAAGTGCTGTAGACCTGGAGGGGTCCACAGTGTAAGCAATGCAACAAAGAAAGGGCAGACTGGATGGGCCAAGTGGTCCTTATCTGCTGTTAGCTTCAATGTTTCTATGATTAACCGGCACACTGAACAGCAGCACTCTTCCCAAATGAGGAAATATGCAGAAAATACCTTGCCATACTTGCCTCAGTCCTAGCTCATGGTCTGGCAACTTTATTTGGAATGGGTTTAAGAGTAAGGCAGTGCATGGCTATAAACACACTGCAGACATGAACTTCCATCCCCGCATCATAGTAAACACGTTGCTAAGGACCCAGATTTTATTTCTAAACTTTCCAGTCTCCACATCAAGGTCTACCTTGAGAAGTGTAGGACATATTAATATCCACGGGATCTGTGGGTTAATAACAGCCTTCAGCTTAGAGAACAGTCCCAGCTTGGTTCGACTGCCTTTCTGCCTACAAGGCTCACTATCCTTACGAGGTGCAAGGCGGCAGAAAATTGAGTTAGCGGAGGAAAAACAAAGAACGGGTTTCATATTCCCTCCTTAGGGCCTACTGGTAAAGAAAACAAATCTTTCACTCCTCAAACAAAGCTCCCTTTTTAAGTCTGTAACAATACACAGGACTGGGCTATGGTTTCAGATCTGTGCTTCATTCCCCTTCCCCCAATGTTTTTTCTCTAAGAGGTACATTAGTTCTTTCTTCATAGCCATATTACATTTGTCTCAAGGCAATGTGGTTGCTCTAAATTGGGGCTCTTCTTCCAAAGACAGCAGTAGCTTCATTCTGACTGGTAGTTCTTGACTTTGTAGTTGTTTTTTTAACATATCTCACAACGCCTTTTAACTTCGGATCACTTCCGGGAAAAACAAATACTTTACGCAAAACAGTGGTTTTAGTTTAACTTTCAGAAATTTACAAGTCTGTAACAAGCAAGGATGTGGTTAAAATATATTTTTTAAGTAAGAAGTATATTCCCCATAAACACCAGCATCATGCCAGACACAGCACACCCTAAATTACCTGCACCAAGCATGTTTTTATGAGCTACTAATGTACTTAACGCATTTATATACTGTTTCACAGTGTGGACCTCAGTATGGCAGGATCAAACAGTATAAAGACTTAAAGTTGGATTGGATCAGTTCTTTAAAGACCATAACAAGAATATGACAATAGAGACTATCTCAAGGGTGTTGTTTAAGCCATTATAAATCACTTATAGGAGTTCAGCCAGTTAGCACACAGAACCACTTTACCACTTATCCTGCTTACAGTGGGCTCTTGTGCAGAAACGTTAGGAGTGGAATAGTGTTGCTCAGAGAGTATCCTACCAGGTCGGAGACCATCGGATACCATCAATTTGGTTGGGTATCGGATAGCCTCGGGTGGCACAGATATCCTACCAAGGATCTGACCTCCGAGGCTCCACAGTAAGTATCTGAGGTATCCGTGGATCTAACCTGGATCTGACCATCGGATCCAACTATCCGAGGTTGGATTCAATGGCTCTGACCCTGGTTTCCATTTTTCCGGATACCAGCAGTATCCAGAGGATAGTCAGATCCCCAGAAGCACTATCAGAGCAACACTACAGTGGAATATTCCACTTCATAACAGGGGGGAGTGCAGCGTCATTTAACTTTTGAAACTGGGAAAGAAAAATTACTTAGAACTTAAAGAGTGCCTCCGTGGGGTATCTCTTATTATATAACAGACTCCCCTTGTGAGGACTAGGCAGCCAAAATTGCTCAGCTTTGCTTTGTGGTCCTCTCACCCAAACCTCACACTTGAGAGTCCCTTCTACCATAAGAGATACCAAGCAGAGGCCCTATTTAAGCAATAAGGCACGACAAGGTGTGTGTTATTGTGTAATAACGTCACTCCTGGGGTGGACTGAAGCGCGAGGTGAAGCCGAGTGCTTCCACCACCCCAAGAGTGATGTTATTAAACAATAACACACATCTTGGAGTGCCTTACTGCAATTATACAATGGCTTGATGTTATACAAAATAAACAAAACATTAAAAATGTTTTTGGCAGATTTTTTGTGTTTTGAAGAGAAAAAAAGTGGCAATGTGCTCATGTAAATCCATACAGTGATGTTACTGTGTAATAAACATCACCGTCTCAGGCACCCACTGACCAATCAGAATACAGGAAATGTCCTTGCCATTGTATAATAACTTATAATACAATGAGCAACAATATAGTATCCCTGGGAGGAGGAGGCAAACTGACGGAGCAATGGGTTCCCACAGGCCGTTTTTATCCCAAATTGTAATTAAAAGAAATCAACTATTCCGTATACAACACAAGCACATTGCCGTTGTAATAAATCACATGACTGATGTATTTAACGAGATGGCAGGAATATGAGCTGGATGGATCAGGTAGTTCTTGGGTCTCTCGAATCCCACGTGGTTCTTTTGGCTTCCGCTCCCTCCCTCCGCCCCCCCAAATCAGTACTTTGTCATCATTATCGGTGCACTGGTGTAGAAATCCTTTAATCACCCAGTGCAGTTTCCAATCCAAGGAGCTCTCTGGTCTTGCTTCAATAAGTCACTTGCAACATTTCTCCAACCACTGCTGCCACTCTTGGCATCATCAGATGCACTGTGAGCATCCCCCACCCACCCTGCATAAGCCCGCCTATATCACATGTGGTCATCCAGATGGTGGCAAAGCAGCTAGAACTGCTACCCTCCTTCCCTCTGGAGCCATCCTCTGGGATACTGTATTTTGTCCTCCTCTCACTGGCCCACAGTGACGTGCTAGGCTCGGGGCATGAACCTGAGTAGCTGGCAGCTGCACCACTGTAACAGGCTAACTTCTGCCTTTGAATGTCTTGGGAGTATTTGAAGACCTAGTGTGGACATTTCGAGAGATAACCCATAATGTTTTTTTTTGTTTGTTTGTTTGTTTTTGTCAAGCTATGACAAGAAGCCAAAGTGGCCTAGTGGTCAGAGCACTGGCTTGAGAAAAAGAAGGTCATAAGTTCAAACCTCACTAAAGCCAAATACTCACTGTATGACCTTAGGCAAGCCACTTAACCTCACAGTGCTTTAGTCTGCCCAGCTGTGTAAACAGGCAGAAGCAAGATCCCACTGGAAACAAGATGCTGCATCTTGCTTGGGCTATCCTGGGTAAACTGTAAAAACAAATTTAAAAAGCTGAAAAGTGGGCAGCGAAGGGGATCCTCTCCTCATTTACATAAGCCAGTGACAAGTTACTATCTGCACATACTAAGTTGCTTTTATTAATCCAGAACTGCATGCTACAGATACTGTACAGCATGAACAATTATTCATTACAAAAAATGGTGTCCAAACCATTAAAAATGAAATCGGAATAAGAGCATAAAACAGAACAGGAACATCACAGCTGTTAGGAAACATTCAAAGTATTCACAAAAAATGTCATAGTTAGCATCTTAGTAAACCAGAGAGAGAAAAAACTGAGACAGTTTTACAATCGATTCATGTCAACTACAATGGCACCGAATGAAGGGATGAACATTTTTTTCAGCTTTATACAGTCTTTTGCAACATCAACATGCCTAGGTTTTTTTAAAGGTTGCTACCTACCTATATGTAGTAGTGTACATAAAAGTGGCAGTCTGCATTGTCCATGGTATCCTAATGTACAGAATTTGGGCCCTTATGGGGTTATTTTGTTATCCGACTTCTTTTGTTTTCGATGTTTTCTTTGACAATCTGCTACCAAACACGTTTGTTATAGCGACATTAAAACTACATACATAGCTATCTATGTAACATCACAGCAAAACAGGATAAACCCAAAGAAAATAATATTACAGCCTTAAAATGGGGTGAGGAGTTAGTTATGTGTTACAGATTTGGCACAGAAATATGTACTCAGCCTACCATCTCGGATGAAGTAGAGATCTGACTGCAGTTCTTGAAGGGAAGCCACTTTCAATGCATCTTATCCTCAATGTTCCCTTTCTCCATTTCAAGTTTTATGTAATGGCTTTTAGCAACTTTATGCAATTCTGATACTTAATTGTGTCTACATTGTCCATTTGGTGAAAACTGTGTTTTGCAGAACGAACAAAAAAAAAATAATAATAATAATTTGTACAAATGACTCATTATATATAAGATGCTTACACTAAGAAAAAAACTTTATACAATGTTTTAGGTAAAGGAAAACATATTTTAAAAAAAGAACAACATACATGATACAACAGGCAATTTCTAAAGCAATAAATACTACTGGTCCTATAGCGTTGTATATTTCATTTTCTTGTGTTGCAGTCCCCCTTCCCCACCCTCCCAAAAGAACAACGCCATGGATCGATGCATATTAACACATCCCCCATTGTTTCTGTACATTTAAACAATAACAAGTAACATCACAATAAAAGTTGTTCCACACAATAAAAGAAGCGGCACTGCATTCACCGTGCCTTTTTTTTTTTTTAAAGATTAAAAACCGGATGTAAAATGATTGGTTCGCAAGCTCGTATTTAATACAAATAAAGAAGAACCAACTCCTTCGGCAAGGGCTGCTTTGAAATTAGTCTTTAAAACTAATCTACCTATTAGAACTACATAACAGTTGTGTATTTTGTTTCCTTTAAATGCTACAAAGACCTTCTTAACAGCTGTTGATAAAAATTTTGGCAGAATCATGAGGCTTTCAATCTACATATTTAAAAGGAGAATTGGAAATAACGATGGGTCAAATATTGACCAATGAACTCGATAAAACATCAACAAACATTTAGCCGTGTGGCACAAATGAAATAAAACAGAACACCAATTTCTAGGCTAGAAGCTATTCTATAGACTTGGTTACAAGTGAAAGTGGCTGGGGCTGTGTCCCCGGCAAAGAACTATGGGAATGCAAGGAGGAAGTCGACGGCTGTGCCAATGACGAGGATGACCGCTGGGAAGTGGCAGCTTGGTGATCTAACGTCCCATTCTGGCAAACAGTGGCAGACAGGTTGCTGGACTTGCTAGCCGAGTTTTCAGATAAATTTAAAGAGGTTGGTGGCATGGCAAGGTGTGCCAGAGGGTCCGGTTTCATTGTAGGCGAGAGAGGTTGTGTTTGTTCAATCTGTGGCTTACAGTCTTGTTCAGGGGAGGCTAGCATGGAAGGAGAAGAGGGAGGAGAATCTAGTAAGCTTCCATCTGAAGAGGGTGGGCTGACGCAGCTGCCTTCACCTTGTATGTAGCGAATGCACTTTTTTTTTCTCCTAGAAACAGGGAAAGAGTTATCTATAAATAAAGGGCATAGAGACCACTGGAAAAAGGTTACTTAAGGTGAGAACCATAATAAAGCTGGTTCTGAAATGCACTAAAATATAACATCAAGGCCTGAAAATGTCTTGAAGATGCTTTGACTTGAGTGTTCATTTTTTTGAAATTTAGAAGGATTTGCTCATTTTTAAAAAAAGCAGCCTTTTCATTGAACATTTTCAAAGACTAAGTACATTTGCAATGACATCACAACACATATTTGTCTCTCTTAAAATACCAAATACAGTCATTGAATTCAAATGTGGATGCGTCTGTACATTTAAAGAGCCAACATGGCATTAAGCCAACCATTGTCCTTACAAATTTGCTCTGGTTGCATAAATGTGAAAAGTCTGTCACATTATCAAACTTCAATAAATTTAATGTAGATATATATATATATATGTAAAAGTTTAACTGTAGCCCCATGCTTTCTGTTACGAACCACACCAGGAAAGAAGAAAGTCAAGAAAAAAGGAGAATATAGAACAGAAACAGACATGAAATCAATGGAAAACAATGCAGAAAAACAAGAATAACTGGTTCTACGGCCTGCAGGCTATGGCTTAGCTTTAACTGTTCAATGTGTGGGGGGAAAAAGACACACACAGTTAAAATTAAATCAGGTTCTTCACTGGATTGAAATGTTCCCTCCCACTAACAAATCATTTTTTTTTTTTTTTTTAATAGATCTTTATTGGTTTATTATATAATATCAGACATACAAAACATAAATCCTGGACACAGCCAGTCGTCACAATCCAACAAAACTGATTGTGCAACTATGTACACCTTAACTATTTACATACACAGCAAGTAGGCCAACCCCTATAATGATAACCAATTCGTATATCCTTCCGTTAGAGAGACCCCATCCCCACTAGTCTTTCCTCAGCTAGGAGGAGAGCAAAAGAAAGAAAAAGAATTAGTATGAAAACTATACCCCTGATAATAGAGCATCTGGGCGCTACCCTGAGCAACATTACCTACAGAACGTAGCCCCCCGGCGCGTCCCCTGGAAAGAGAGAGAGAGAGTCCCACCCACCCTATGCCTTAAGCAGATCCATTCTATATTTTAATACCTTTAAACAAGTATCATCCAAACCCAGAAACAAGTGTGACCAGTAAAATAAATTCATTTAAAACAGCAAAATCGGAATCAAGCTGTACATTCCACAGAGAAAAATCATATACTAAGCACAATCTGACAAGACAAGCCTGTGTTTGGGTATTATCAACCTTTAAAGAGTAAACTGCCTCAAGTGCTGACCATCTTTTATTATATAGCCCCTTCCTGCCCTCAATAAGCAAATATCTCATTCTTCCCAGGGCACCAATCAAGTCCCTCACCCAATGCTTGTAAGTATAAATAAAATCATCTTTCCAATGTTTCAATATAGCAGTTTTAACTATCGTAGCCATCAAAGATAAATGATACTTGCGACATATCACCTAAAATGCATATTTCTGGTACGATAAATTCAGAGTAATCTAATAGAGGGTCCATTTGCTGTCTAATTTCATCCCATGGGGGCACTATCCTACTACATTCCCACAGCACATGCAGAATATCCCCCGAACCCACTCGACATCTAAAACACAGGTCTGTCTGTCCGAGGTGTCTATCGCGTAGTTTCACAGGGGTAAAATACATATTGGAAATAATAAAAAATTGCATAATCCGATATTTAGGTACAGATATAAACTTGAGAGACCTCCATATATTATCCCAGTCAAGACTCTGGGAGGCCAATGTTCTGTCCCAATAAGGGATCTTGATGGTAGAGTTTGGACTAACATATTCCAAAAGTACTTTGTAGATTTTAGATAAAGAGTGAAAGGCAGGGTCCACCTCCTTGAGATTGTCCCATGTAAAAACGTGTTCCTGTGGGCATCCTGATCTTCTCAAAAACCCCTCCACCATTTTGGTAAGCTGTAACCTCTTAAAGAATAGCAATGTATCATTTATTCGGTAGTACCACCTTATTGTTTTGCACCACATCCCTAAGTTGGAGACCCAGGAGCCGAACTGCCCACCGGCGAGTGAGGTAACTGCCCCCAATTAGAAAATCTGGATTGCCCAGCAGTGGTTGTTCTGAAGTCTTCCCTTGGTTCCTCCTTTGGCTAGGGGTAAGGAATGACCACCAGGCCATCACTGATTTAACAATAGGACCCAATGACGTCTGTTTCAAGTATTTCTCTGTATTTGAGAAAAGAAACGCCTCAGGAGAGAGACCTAGGTCCTGAAAGTTTGCTTCTCAATACTTAACCAAGTTGGAATATATAATTCTCCCTTGTTATGCCTAACCCATCGACACATATGGCCCAATTGTCCCACAACATAATATAAGTGGAGATCTGGCAGCTTAATCCCTCCCTTATTAAATGGTAAACACAAAACACTATGCTTTCTCCTAGGAGGCCTAGAGTTCCATAAAAAGTATAACAACAGTCTCCTACTTTTAACAAACCAGATTTTAGGAATGTGGTATGGGGCTAAGTATACTGGATATAGTAACCTGGGTAGAAGGTTCATCTTAATTGATCCCAGCCTAGCTGCAAAATTCAAGGGAAGCTTAGCCCATCTAAGTACACCCCCTTTAATTGCCGTCAGGATCCCGTCCATATTTGTTGCCAAACCATTTGCCATATTAGGTGTGATCCATATACCTAAATATTTAAGCTTTACTGGCACCCAATGTACCTGCAAAGGTTCAAAATCTACACTATTAACATGTGGTGTCAAGGGAAGAATCTGCGTCTTGCTCAAGTTTAACTTGTCATTCGAGACCATCGAATATTTTTCAATAATTTCAACTGTCCTCTTAAAACTTAAGGCCGGGTCTTGCAAATGCAACCAAATATCATTAGCAAAACCCGAAAATTTTAAGTCCCGCCCTGTAATCCTGAGCCCTTTGATACTGAAATCATTATTGACTGCCCGCAGGAGTGGTTCCAAATAAATATTAAACAATATTGGAGACAGGGGGCACCCTTGTCTAGTTCCATTATCCAACCTAAGCTCCTGTGAAAAATACCCATTGTACAGCACTCTGGCCGTAGGGGCCGCATACAAATTTTTAATACCTCTAAGAAGGCTCTCCGGAAAACCCATCCTCTCCATTGTAGTGAATAGAAATGAGTGCGAGACCCTAGCAAAGGCCTTCTCAGCATCTAATGAAATCAAGGCAATGGAAAGCTGGGAGTCCGGCGCCTGACCAAGTATATGATGAAGCTTTCTGAGAGCATCCTGTGCCCCCCTACCAGGCATAAATCCCACCTACTCAGGGCTAATTAAGGTTGGAGCAACATTCAATATTCTATTAGCTATGATCCTCATAAGAATCTTAATGTCTTGATTCATCAACGCTATCGGCCGGTAGCTGCCAAGCAAATCCGTCGGCTTGCATGGTTTTGGCACCAGGGAGATATATGCCTGGTAGAGGGGAGGATGGCATACCCCCTTCCCGCATAACTTGGCCAAAAAAGTCTTTAAGCAGAGGAAGTATAATGGGAAGATGAGTTTGATAAAACTTAGCCTTCAACCCATCAGGCCCCGGCGTTTTACCAGCCGGCAAAGAATGGATCACATCTATTATCTCAGATTCTCTTATGGGGGCTGCTAGTGCACCAACCTGTGCGGCATCTAAAATCGGTAGCGGTATCCCCTGTAAGTAAGACCTTATCTCCGTCTCCCCGGCAAGATGCTCTACCCTGTATATGTCCCTACAGTATGAGGCAAACGCATCCGCCATTTGTTGAGGGTCTGTTATACATTTCCCTTCATACTGTATGGACATTACCATCTGAGCTGCTTCCCACTCCATAACCCTCGCTGCAAGAAGGCGACCAGGTACATCTCCCTGCAGTAAATATTTAGCTTGAATCTTTTCCAGCCAAAATTCTACTTTACCATACACGATATCTGACATTTCTCTTCTCAGGCTTTGAAGCTCCACATCAGCATCCACTGAAGTGCCCTCCCTAGGAGCCAATGACTCTATAGCACCCAGAATAAACTCCTCTTTAGCACATCTCATTTTATTTCGTGCCACAAGACTCTGAGCTTCACCTGCATATAACACCTTACAGGTCGGCCATCCTAGTTGTTTATTCTGAAGTGTGGGCAATTGACTCCTTAAGATCTCCAAGAGGGCAGCCTCAAGTTCACCCCGGCTGAGGAATCCACCAATAGCGTGTCCTGCAGCCTCCATCTATACGGTCTAGAGGGAGCAGCACTGGGCACCAAGTTCAACTGGACTGGGGCATGATCCGAGAAGATTCTACCCCAGGTTACTACTTCCATAACTTCACACAGCACCCCCCTCGTTAACCAGAAAAAGTCAATTCTAGATTGAGCTTTGTGGGCTGCCAAGTAGAAAGTCATGGTGTTGCCCCCTGTACTGCAAATTCTGAGTGGGTCCACCAAGGCAGTGACTTCCAGAAACCTATTCAGAGCTTTCTGAGCTCTGAACAAAGGCCCTCCTGACAGAGGTATCCTGTCCTCCCTATAGTTACTACATAAATTCCAGTCCCCTGCCAAAATGAGCGAGTGCAGAGAGAATGCTGATATATCTAGTTCCACTAAAGCGAAAAATTCAGGATTTGCAGGGGTGGGACCATATATAAAAGTGACTGTGAGCTCTCTACCCCCTAGGGTGCCCATAAGGTAAATCGCTCTACAATCATCCCTAATAGTCGCCTGCAAAATAGTATAAGGACATGTTTTCTCTATTAAGATCACCACACCCCCTGAGGCCTTATCCTTACCCACCCCATAAACCTGTCCCACCCGCAGCCTCTTTAGGAAGCTCAACTCCTCTGTCAAAAGGTGGATCTCCTGTAACGCAACAATTTGAGCCCCTAACTGTCCAATATGCCTCAGAATTACCATTCTTTTCCTTCGACCCCTGAGACCTTTAACATTCCATGAGAGAATTTTAATACTCGACATTAAAAAAAAAGAGAAGAAAAAAAAAAAATGTTGTTAGTATAAAACCATCACACTTAGCTCTCGCCAAATCTGCATCTTGCCCTTTTACCACTGTGGACTCTCTCTCTTCCCAACCCCCTATAAACCCCCCAACCCCGATCCATAGGTCGTCCCCCAAACAGTGATACATGGATGAGCCCATTTCTGTGCGCCCCTCCCCAGCCCTTCAAATTGACTAGGGATTCCCCAATATCACACCTCACTCTAAAACAAATCGCGCTGCAGTGGAAATACTCCCTTATAGCCACGCCCCCCCCAACATTTTTGTAATTCTAATTCTCGGGGCCCCAGAGCACCCCTCCTCATCTACTCTCATAGGAGCACCCTTTAAAAAAAATTTTTTTTTTTAGAAAAGCCCTCATCTTCCATCCTTACTGCAGCCCATATTATCCATCCCCCCACCACATAGTACAAACACTGAAACACCAAACTCAGAGAAGCACTACCCCTACCATAACTATAGAATTTTCCCCACCCCAAAAAGAGCAGGGCTCTCATTATCTCGAGTATCACCAGTACCCTTTCCAGCTTCGAATAATACCATACAACTCCCACAGTATTAAGTAAAACACCATAGCATGATACACACACACAGACCACATCTCACCAAATTTTGGTGAACCAGAAACCCATAAAGCATATACCTTCTATTTATCCAAGTCTCAGCTGAATAGATCATATCAATGAAAAGATCCCCAGCGGAAGCTCAAGTCATCGACTTGAATAATCTGGGGAGCTCCACACGTAGACCCCTTCATAGCATCACTCGCTATGAGAAACTTCTTCTCACTCGACTGAAGTCGGATCATCAATATCGCAGGGTACTGAAGGCAAAACCTGATTCCAGCTAAATAAAGCTTCTTTTTTATTTCAGAATATTCTTTTTGCTTCTCTCGAACTGATGGTGTTTGATCCTGAAACAACCAAAGGGATGCACTATTCCATTGCAAATTTGTATTTTTCTTGGTGTTAGGGAGCACGTGGGATTTCTCTTTATAGTTCAAGAATCGCATTATAATGACCCTTGGCCTAGCACCTGGGGGGGGGGCATCTCTCGTAAGGCTCTATGAGCCCTTTCCAAATTGTAAGCCTCTCCAAAGGGCGTGGGGCCCAGGAGCTTGAGGAGAAGATCCTGAATAAAAGAGACACAATCAGCCCCTTCAGCCCTCTCCGGTAATCCTGATAATATAAGATTATTTCTCCTTCTAGATTCCTGATCCTCCATCCGCTGTTCCAGCTTTTTAACTTGTCTACGTACTGTAATCCACTCTTGATCAAGGGAAGAGACTTCCCTTTCCTGCGAGGAGACTCTGGCTTCCATGTCCTCCATCCTCTGAGCCAGAAAATGCAGCGCTGGTTTCACCATCGCAAAGTCCACAACAAGCCCCTGAAGCATATGTTTAATTTCCATGATATCGTCTGAGGTCGTGTTAGCAGCTCCATCCACATCAGCCTGCCCTGCCTGTTCATCTGGCACCGGCGAGTGGGGTTTCCGGTGCTTTACTTCTGGCGTGCATGACAAGGGCTCAGGAGCTTCCATCTCCATTCCGCTCCGTCCGCTCGGCCTGTTACCACCGACGAAAGCGTAGATTCCAGACAGGAACCGCTGATTACACCCGCTCTACTCGTTGCTTGTTGGTGCTGAAAACTTCACAAATGCACCCTGCGAACAAGAGAGAGGCGATACACTTGTGCGGTAAGGGTCCCTGCGAAAAAATTAGCTGATTTGTAAAGTCTGGGCCTAGGAGCAGCACAGAAGACGTCTTCTCACGCCAGGCTCATCACGTGATCCCAACAAATCAATTCTTCACGTAAGTAGCAATAGTGTATATTCTCATGTATATATAAAAATCTGGTTCCATTTTTTTTTTTAGGGCAGACTGATAAACTCTTTCAGCAGTGCACACTTGTTTCAAAAGAGGGCAAGCAAATACAGTTACGGAATAAGGAACTACGTTTTTGCAAAGAATGCAGCAGACATCACAGATGATTCTAACATGATCAATATTAAGAAATAAATAAAAATGTCTTCAGTTTCTCAAATCCCCACTTTAATTAACCCCCCCACACCAAGGAGCCTGCAGACCCCTATGGGCACTATAAATAGACAGGGCCCTAGAGTTATGAACTGCTCCATTCCCCAGGTCCCTATACAATGACCAGAAGCCTTGAGTGAAGTACAGTGAATGCAAATAAATCAAAACATTTCTACAAGATACCCAACACTAAAGAGAAATCTGAAGACAGTCATGGTGCTTGTCTGCCCTGTCTCTCAAGTACTGTCACTGCTCCTTAACAAGACAGACTTGACAAATCTAGGGTAAATAAAAAACAGGCTGCACAATACAATACAATGTTTAGGAACAGGAGGAGGCAAACCCATCAAGTCTGTTCCTCAATCAGCTCACTGGATGTAATCATTTATATCCTTGGGCCTAAGAAGGTCATCTAGGCTATACTTGAGCACTAGGCTGCCATATTCCACTCCTGAAGCAGGCAGCTGTTTCCACATTCTCACCACACTGTTAGTAAAGAAATATTTCCTTAGGTCCAACCTAAAACCAGTTGTCTCTAATTTGTATCCATGTTACATCCATCAGCCATTCAATTTCAAAAGAAAAAAGCCTACTGTTTATGTCACTGTACCTTTGCCTACATTTGTACACTGTTATATCGCCACAGAGCCTTCCGAACTATAAAGATAACATATCCAGGATTGCAGTCTCTCCCAATACCTATCCCACATGCCAGCAACCATTGTTGTAGTCCTATTCTGTACCGTGTCATGGATCTCCACATCCCTTCTCAGGTATAGAGACCAAACCTGGGCACAATACTCGAGGTGCAGTCTGATATGATTTAAACAGTGGCTGAATCACCTCCCCGCATCTGTTCACAAAACACTGTTCGATGTTCCCTAATATAACTGTAATAGCTGCTGCCTTTCCACATTGCCCACAGCTTTTGAGATCCCTAGTCATAATTACTTACAGGTTCCTGTCTTCCTCTATGGCTTTGAATGTTCTCCCTGCCATGCTATAGCTGTTGAACCTGTTCCAATGCCCAAAGTGGACCACCTTGCGTTTCTTAACACTGAATCTCATACCCCAGGTTGTTGTCCAGTCTTGTAACATGTTCAGATCATTTTGTAGTACAGCTGCCTTGTGCTCATTTCTCACCTTGGTTTTGTCAGTAAACTCGGACACCAAACACCCTGTACCTACTTCCAGATCCCTCGCTGGTCCCAAAACAGATCCCTATGGGCCCCGCTTGTGACCTCACACCAATTGAACATCTCACCCTTGATAATTACCCTTTGAATCCTACCACTTAGCCAACCACTGATTTAATGTTAAGACTCATGTCAATGCCAAGCATCCTACGTTTACTGCTCACCCGATGGTGATGTAACTCATCAAAGGCTTTACTGAAGTCAAAGATGGATCACATCCACAGGGTTACCCATATCAATCTCAAATTCTAAAAAAAAAAAAAAAAAAATGCTATGACTGATCCAACAGCTGACTGCAGTAAACCATAGCAGGCTGAGCCAGTCTATGACCAGACAATGTACCTCTGTGTTAGGCTTCCGACAGAGTCATTTACCTTTCACCCACATCAAGCTGAAATGGTATTTTGTCTGCTTCAACACACTGTACTCTTCTAGAAATTCTCTGACTCTAGCAAACAAAGGTGGGGGTGGGTGGGGAGTGAAGGGATAGCCTACGTAGGGTGGGCAGGTAATGAAACTGAGGAGTTAAGACACATGATGACTAAATCCCAGCTACTCACTGGCTGAGGTTCTGCTAAGGGTCAGGCAGTGAGATATATTATTAGAATTTTAGTGTTTAATCCATACAAGCCTGCTAGATCAGTACATGCTACACTAAAATGTCCATGCAGTTTAGACTCAAAATAATAATAAAAGTAATGAAGAAGGGAAAGAGGACAGGTAAGCATGTCAAGTGACATATCATGCTGGATTAGAGCAAAGTTAAGAGATGAAGACAGCAATTTGGTGGGCTCGAAACAGAACCTTTATGAACACCCCTGAAGTCAAGTAATGAATGAGCCAACTTTCTAAGCCATCCTAAGAAGAAAGTAATTGCATGCTGGCTGACAGTATCACTCTTAAACTGATCAATTTCCTTAATCCTTACTCAACACTGTGTGGGTGGTCTCGGAGTGGGAATTATGCATGAATTTATCTACAATTCAAGACTTAAAGTATGCATGCTCTCAAATTTTGTTTAACCTTGACTTTTCAAAGAACAAATTAGAAACACTGTCTACATTTAATTAATGTAAAGCCCTCTTTGTGATGGAAAGCTGCTTGAAAGATGCACCAACCCTTGTCTGAGGCCTAATTAAGACTTTAAATCCAAATTATGTTAAATGTTTCTACAGCTTCTGAACTTGATGATTTCATGGTTTTGTGAATACCACTGAAAATGACTTGCATTAGCAAATTTGGAGTTTTAGCCTAGAAACACAGCAGACCCTCCTTCATAGCAGCACTACGAAGCCTTAAGTTTCACCTGCAAATATCTTCACAAAGGAGACTTGCTTTCTTGTTAACTATGAAACCCTGCTTCTGTTTTCTAAATGACTGAAATTTCACAGCTGTCACCCTATGTATATTTGGTCTGGCAATATAAAACAGATAGGCATGGAAACATTTCCACATCCAACGGGGCTGGCAGGGACACCTATTTTTCAAAAACGTAGTTACTACCAGTAACAGTAGTTTGAGAGAAACACTTCCATAGATCCACACCCTAGGAACTGTAAGCCACCAGCATCAGGAGTACTCGGAAATATTTGCCTAGCTGGGTACGTTAGTGCCTCCTACATACAATACAGGTGGCCCTATACCACTTCAGTTTCTCATGGGAGACAAGCTTGCAGATGTACAATGCCATCAGGAATCAGAACCCCAACCAAGCCTACAGAAGAGGCGGCAGCTCCAGAAAGAAAATGCCCATTTGGCAGGGCACAGAAAAGGAGAATACCAAGGGTGCAGGAATGAGCACATATTCCACAGTATGCCACATGAAATGCAGGAGGAGGTAGGTGGGAGGGTGAGCCATGTCTCTATGGAGGAGGGTCTCTCAAAGATCTACTGTTACTAAGTAACTGAACTATCTTCTTCAAGATACTTCCCTCCACAAAGCCACACCTTTGAAGCAACTCCAAAGCAGCACAGAAAAAAAAAATGCAGAGTGTAAGAAGGCCAGACAGTAGGGCTTTAGAAGACCCTTATGAGAGTAAGCCTTGAAGGCTGGCAAGGCCAAAGCCAGATCGTCTACAAGACACCAGATCCAGACCGTGTTTAATGAAAATACAGACAGAATGCCATATGTTAGCTGTGATACAGAATGAAAACAAAACCATAGAAAACAAGCCACAAAGTGACCCTCTAGGGGGCACTGGCTCTCTGCAGGGATATGCCCTGGGTGGCACTGGCTACCCTGGTCCTATGAAAAGAGCCCTGCTCAAACAGGGAGCAGGACAGGAGGTTTCACCACACTCTGCCAGAAAAAAGGGAACCAAATTTTTCAAAGCCTGAAGGAAGCCACAAGTATCAAGGTTGTCCAGTCTTCCCTAACCTTGGCAAACACCCACTGGCTCAGAGGGATTGGAAGAAAAGCATACAAAAACCTCCCCTTATAGGAGAGGGACTGGAATGATTGAGCAGAAATGCAGAAGTTTTGGGTTGTGTGGGAACACAAAAAGGTCACCTCTGGATGACCCCAGTGGTGAACAGGTCTGCGATCACATCATCCAAGAGTTCCCATTTGTGTAACTGAGCTACTGACTTGCTGAGAGTTTGCCAGGACGTTGAGATAGTCGGGCACAAATGTGGCAACGATTTACATGGTACGTTGCCAGAGCCCATTCTCACACCTTTAAGACTTCTCTATAGAGGGTGGAAGGAGCGGGTACCTCCTTGTTTGTTGAGGTACTGCATCTGTACCATGAGAGTACAGCCCTGAATTTGAGGGACAAAGGCCTGTAGGCCAAGAAGAACTGCCCTCATCTTCAGAATACTGAGGTGGAAAGAGCAGTCTAAAGGGACCACACACACTAAGTTTCTAGGGAAGTGATGGGTCCTATCCGTCCTGTCCTGGAGTGTTAGTGGTAAGGACCTCTTAAGGGGTGGACACAGGAACGTGGATTCTCAAAGCAAATGGAAAAGGTCTTGCCAGTTGCACGGAGCTCTGCATAAGGGGCTTCTTACGGGAATCAAGGGACTGGGTGGCCTGGACACACTGTACAGAAAGCATTTGTTGAGGAATGCACATGTGAAAGCGGGCCATGGAAACAGTCACAGTGGCTAATGTCATAATGCCTAGGAGCCAAAGCATGGCCGTAGCAGGAACCTGGGTGCTGGTGGCAATCAAAGTTGCTTGAGTGATTCGAACGACAACTCAGGGTTCCAGAAGAAACTCCACACACCTCAGTAATGTCCAAAACAGCACCGATGAACTGAAGGTGCTGTTACAGAGTCAGGATGGGTTTGGGTTTGTTGATCAGGATACCCAGCTGACTGAACAACTGTCAGACTCGGGGCAAAGTCTGTGTTGTCAAATCCCTGGAAGTCGCCTTCAGGAGGCAATCTTCTGGGTGAGGGACTACATATAGGGCTTCCTGAAGCAAGGCTGCAGCCACCACAGCAAAGCACTTGATGAAGACCCGTGGCACGGAAGATAAGCCAAATGGCAAGATATGACATTGGTAGCGCTGGCCCTCCCAAAGTGGAGATACTGTCAGATCCTGATGTGCAGATAGGCATCCTGCATATCCAGGGTGCAAAGCCAATCCACCTTGTGAGAGCAGAGGAAAGACTGACTGAAGAGACACCATGAAAAACCTTTTCGTGTATAATGTAATCATTCAGACCTCTGAGGTTCAAGACAGGTAAGCATCAGGAATAGAAACTGGGCAATGTATCAACCACAGTAGATAAAGACTTCCTGAGACTATTTATTTATATAAGCCTGGTAACTGGCAATGAGGAGGCCCAGTGAAGCAGAGACATAAGTCTGTTTTCCCATGATGTTCAACTTTCTGGATTCTTTGTCAGAAGGCAAAAAGCTGCCGGCCCAGTGGCGCATAGGGCAGAGGCATCCATGCCTCACCTGCTGCCATGCCAGTGACCCATGTTCAGGGATGGACCTGGTTCGTCGAGGTCTGGCTGGGACAAGAGGACTGAGCATCCGGAGGATGGCTCTCCTTTGGGGAGGGAGGGAGGCTTGCAGGTCCCAGCCCTCATCTGACCCCTAGCAGAGGCTCAGGACAGACAGCCAGTGCCTGCAGACTGGGCATGGAAGAATGGCAGCCATCGAAGTCCCATGCTTGGTCGCGTGCGTGGTACGTCTGGACAGCACTGCATGTCTGTTCCTCAAGAACAGAGCTGGGAAAATGGCCGGGTACAGCACAGGATAACACTGACTCCTTGCAGGCTCCACTCCGGCTACATGGCCCTCTCCTGGAACTGGATCTGTCTGGTCGCTGGGTGCCAGCAGTCAACCCCATACCAGCGGGTCAGCGCATGGGAAACACCGGGAAGAGGTAAGTCCCTAGGATGCCTGGTGATGGGGCTGCGGGGTGGCTAAGCCTACACAGTGGCAGGAGAAAAGATTAACAGAAAAAAATTAAAAAGGCTAAGCGCTCATATGACAGGGAGCCACAGACTTCTCAAAAGCATCCCAAATGACCTAGTTAGATTCAGACTGGGTGGTATAAACAGGCTTGGTAGAAAGGGCTGAATACTGTTTGCCTTACAAAGGACAGCTAGTCAAGTACTTGACATGTGCCAAGCAGCCATGGTTGCATCCTCCAAAAAGGGGGAATGATCCTGGAAGGAGATATGGGTACCTCAGGAATTCATAATGAGTCCTCTACTAAAGTCTTCTTCCTCTGCAGCAAAGTCTAATGTGTCCTGCATGAGGCACAGCACAGCCTGAAATTAGGCATCCTCAGAAGAACTAGGGTAGGAAGAACAAGCGTTATGTACTGTACCACCGTATCGTCACTACAGGAGGAGGCAGTAGCACTAGAGTCAAACCTATAAACAGGTTGCTTCGATTCTTCAAGGCTTTTTCTGTATCAAGGAGATCTGGACTGTACTCATCCTCAGCCTCTTCAGGTTAATGGGGTGATCAGAGCCTGTGCCTAACCATGGTGTCTGGACGATGGCCATACCAGCGACAGAAACTGATGAAGCAGCCTGAGACTTACCCTCACGGGGATTCAGGGGTGAAAAGGACGAGGGAGACTTTGGAGTGTTTGCAGTGATGCTCTGTCAAACAGGCCGTTTTTGACTTCACCTTCAATGAATGGCATTTTCTCCATGAAGGTGACAGTGTGGCCACCAGAAGAGAAGACCATGTGGGTTCCCCAGCAGTACATCCCATACAGCAAGCCAGAGACCCTGGAGTTGACACCAATGCTGTCTGCTTGGGGTTCTCCATTTTCTGCAGTAATTTTCCAAAGCTTTCTGGCATTGTCTCCTTGCGGTCTGGCTAAAGCAATGAGAGCCCATAAGATTTCACATCATTCGAAAAGGCCCAGACAAACGCAAAGTGTAAGAGTGCTGTTTCTAGATATCTTCATGTCACGACGACAAAATTGATAAAGTGGGTGCTTCTTTGAAGAAGCTGATGACAGCATGCAAAAATGATATAAAGTAAGAGAAAAATGGTACATCCAACTATTACAAATAACAAGGCAATTTCCTCAATCTGACGAGTGTTTGACAGCAGCAGAAATATCTGATGTAGGCTGCCCCAATGGCCTAGAGGCAGTGCATCCCACTGCTGCTCATACACCCAGGGTTCTGGAAAGGACCTGGCACATCGCAGGTCCAGCAAGGTGGAGACAACTGCCACCTGGCAGCGTGCCTTGTCCAGGAAGGCTTGTGGAGGGTTCCTCCGCCACGGTGACCTGTGTGGCTGGGCCAGGGAGCTTGTTCCTGCCGTGGTGGGAAAGTTGTTCATGGGAGAGGCCACAGGCTGCCATCTACATGTTGGCCAGGATTTCCTCCACCTAACCAGGGTATACGCCTAATAACAGGGCATATCCGAGCAGAGAGGCTGCTGGCCTGGACATAAAAATATATATGGGAAAAAAATAAATGTGAGGAGGTATGGGGCTGCCCATGTCACCCACATAAGTCAATGGTGGCAGCCCAAGCTACGTAAAAGTTTTCAAGTAGTCCTAACACCAATGGCTAACAGTTACAAAGATGCGTCTCCTGGAGGAAGATGCCCTCAAAGATTTGTTTCTCCCTTTCAGCGCCTCATGGAAAAAAAAAACACTTTTGAAAATAGGGCCACAAGTGTTCTGAAACAGAGATTAGATCTTTATTATCTTGCATCAAAAATCAGCATTCTGTACTCTGTGCTAAATGTTTGCATACTCAATGCACTTTGTATCATGTAACATACGGTACACAACTGCAAGAAGTATAATGTATGTAATTATTAGTGTTTTTGATTTTTGTATCATAATGTACAATGCGCAAGGCAAAATTTGGTGCAAAGATAAGGCACTGTGACTGTGTTTTAGAATGCAAAAGCCAAAATGGGTTGCAAAGGTGTTGGACAGTGAATTAAAAAACAAACAAAGACATGACATCCAGCAGCTAGGCTAGGAAAAAAGAAAAACAAAATGCTGCAGTAGGCACCACTAAAAACTAGTGGAAATAAGTCAATTTATTCAAAATTTCACTAAAGAAATCTCAAATTACAGAATATTAAGACACAATTTATTTTTCAACAGGTGCAGTAAAGATTAAAATTACTCGTGTCATGTAGTAAGACAGTATTTTAAGGTCGGAAGGGGAAACTAAGTCAATCATGGTTTTGCGGGGTGGACAGCACACAGAGGGAGGGAGCGGGAGGGCTTCATTCACATACCAGAACTGGGAACAAAGGGTGCTGGGAGG
The DNA here is from genome assembly GCA_016271365.2 of Neoceratodus forsteri. Lineage (NCBI taxonomy): Eukaryota > Metazoa > Chordata > Ceratodontiformes > Ceratodontidae > Neoceratodus > Neoceratodus forsteri. Next base: position 946,604,205 of record CM028135.1, read on the forward strand.
CCAGCACTCAGGAGGAGGGAATGGGAGGGCTTAATTTTGATACCGGGAGGAGAACAAAGGGTGCAGAGGGGACAGCACGCAGAGGGAGGGAATGCAGCTAATACTGGGATGGGGAACAAGGGTGAGGAAGGACCACACGTAGAAGGAGGGAGCAGGTGGGAATGCAGCTGATACCGGGACTGGGGGACAAAAGGTGCGGGGAGGACAGCATGCAGAAGGAGGGAGCAGGAGGGAATGCTGTTGGTGGCGAAGAACAGGGGACAGAGCTGTCTGCTTACCAGCCGGCATTATGCAAATGAAAGGAATGAAGTACTCTCATTGGAGCGCTTCATTTCTTTCAAGTAGAGAACGGCTTCCAGCTGTGAAACTGTGACTAGTGTCACAGTCTGGTTACATGCTCATTGGTCTGTCAGGGACGAGCCCACTGTATACTGCTGTGCATTGGACTCGTCCCTGACACACCTCTGAAATGTCGCTCTACCGCAAAAGGTTTCTTGCGCACGCTCAAGAAAACATAAAAAGAAGCTGCTAATGATATAGTTCTGCCATCTCTACTGTGGGCAGTAGTTTTAAGTTATTCAAATAATAAATATTTAGGGCACCAAGGCGAGTAGAGGAGTGGGTCTCAGTTTTCATTTCAAAGCTGTTTCTTGGCACCAGACATGGACCCTCTATGCATCGCAGGCTGCTCTTCCTCAATCAGAGACTGGCTTTTGGAAATGCAGCCAATACAGGTCACACTTTTACTTGTTAACACTGTTAATATTGAATTTTTCTTTATTTGCTTACTGTTAAACGGGGGGGATGCTGCAGGTTGGCACTACAGTAGAGTTCAGGGGCTTCTCATCGGCCACTACTGCACAGTTTGTGGGAGTTCGACACAGAGAGTTATTGTCAGTAACTGGGAAAGGGAAACTCACATCAGTTGTACAAACTGAATATGCCACGGGTGAGAGTGAGACAGTAGAAATATCTCCACTCACTGTCACTGAACCCTTGACATCCCACTCGTGGTTTTGCCACTTGTGGGATATCAATAGTTCAGTGACAGCTTGTGGAGATATTTCTGCTATCTCACGCTCACCTATGGCATATCCCATATTATATATATATATGTGAACGTATGTGTGTGTGTGTGTGTATAAATACATGATACACATATCTGTGCATTGTGTTTCAGTTTTACTTTGCTTGGTCCTGCCTGCACCTTGTGTTTTGCTGACGTCTGGTCAGCGTCTATATATTGTTTCTTGACACTGTTTAATAGTGTCTTCTGTGACTTTCTAAATAAATTACTTGTGATTACTGATGGTGCCAAATACAGTATTCGTCCCTCAGAGTCATGGATGCACACTGACTGGATCAGAGTTCTCAATGTGTATATATATCAACATTTTGTGGCAAGATAATGCCTAGTGAATATGCGTTAAAATGCACACTATGCATTCTAAACTGTGGTGCAAAAAAAACAGTGCTCTGTGTGAGTGGCATCAGAATGCAAAATGCATGTACCAAATGTGGTGCAAATGTGACACACGGAAGTTCTGTATCAAAATCGCATACAACTGTGCATCAAGAAATGGGTGCAAAGTACAGCTGTACATAGCCAATAGTCGGGGGGTGGGAGGCACTGCAGCTGAACAATCCAAACTCTGAACCACAGCTCACCAATGACTATCCTTACCTACACCTACCAGCTTCCTGAAGTTAAGAAGGAAGTATGGTACAGGCCCAAGTCTAGAATGACTCCTGAACTGTACTATATCCATGCTTGTAGGGATCTGATCCCTGTGGACTATAGTTAAGACTGTAGGAAGGCATTTACTTTGTTTCTTCGTGTAACCGTACCACACTTGAGTCTGTTCTGTAATTTGCAGAACTGATGAGTAAGAGACAAGTGCGTAAAAGGCCTGTCGTGTTCACTAGTGACAGCAATTAAACTGGGCCGACTTAATAGGCACACAGTTATCCTGTGTTAATGAATCCTCAGATATGGAGAACAATTAAACGTGGCAAGAAATATTATTATTTATGATCCTGAATGAAAGGGTTTGGTCCTTCCACAAAATCACAATTTAAGTTTTCAGAGTGAAAGGTTTTGTTACATAACATATAGTTTGCAAACATCCTTTAAGTCCATTTAAGCATGGTCGGGGCATCAATTTTGGAACATTCTGACTACCTTCAGGTTTTTTTGTTTACATAAACTAGTTTGACACACATAGTTTTTTTTTTTTTTAAACCACTTCTTTATCGAGGTCCACAAATCATAATTTCAAAATTGCATAATTCCTCCACAGAAAACCACCAGCATGTCATAACAATTGACTAGGGTGATCCAACTCAACCCTTATAAGCACAGCCTACAGCTGAAACTGAGCAACACTAGCAGAATTCACAAGCCACCATCACACTGGAACATTGGAACAATTAAACATTCAAACAAATGCAGATTCTAACCAGGGATGAGGCATTTCTAAAGGATGACCATGATTTTACATAAATTGCACTGAAGACCACGGAGGAGATGGAATATACATTTACAAGGCATGCAGATGTAATGGGAATACTAAGGAACTGAATCAAGACAATGGCCCCATTGACACATAGACCATTTTCCTGTGTGCAGTGGAAATGTTGCCTTTTAACTGGATGACAATACAAGTAAACACCCCTGTACGTAGGACTTGCTACCATTCCAGCTCAAAGTACAATAGTAGGTTTAGGAGTTCTGTTAAAAGTTCTGAATGATATAACTAGAACACTGACCTATACAGTGCAAGCTACTGCATGTGACATCTTTATACGTTTTTGGGCAGGCTGCATGTTTTATGGACCAAGCCTCTACTTCTGGAAAAAGCAACTGCATATGGGAATTCGGACAATAAACCTGCGGCTCCACAAAAGAGGGATACTTCTTATTTTGCAGTTTATTACCCAAAGATTGCTCAACTGAGATACTATATCTCGTTCACAGCAAAGTCCTACTTTGACACCATTTTATGACTTAGAGGACCAAAGCACAAAAGGGTCAAAAGGCTTTCCCCCGATCCAGCAGTGAGCACATAACTAAGCTAGGGCTCAAACCAGGGTACTGAATCAGTCCATTGTCCCAATTCTCAGACCACACTGTCTCCTCATTCAGTCAAGTCATAAAGAATCTAAGGCCCCGGTCAGACTACAGTACAGTAAAGAACAGTTACGTAAGAACTTACCGTGACAGTAGATTTTCGAGAGAGGCTCTTGCAGTAGGTAATAACCATTAGGACTGTGCCCATTGGCATCAGGACCACACAGAAAACTTTAGCTAGCAGTGTCTAGTGGGGGAACGCCCACCGACGTCACATGACCAACGTCAGTTCTCCCACGGAGATCTCAGAATAAAGCAACAGGAGAAAGGAGTGCGCTCCTAGAGCCAAAGCTTGAAGAAGCAGTAGCAGAAGCTGGGGGGAGGATGGGAGGGAAAGTTACCTACTGCAAGAGCCTCCGTCGAAGATCTACTGTTACTGATAAGTTCTTAACGGCTTTGTACTTCTGCCGCCGAGAGGATCTTGCAGGTAATAACCATTAGAACTGAGTCCCAAACAGTGCAAACCAGACAAGTCTAAAGCACGGGAGGCAGGAAAGATTTGCAGAGGCGCAGAAAACTATGGAAGGAGGCCCTGAAGGACAGCTAGTCCAAAGTCAGCCCTGCACCTAGAGGCAATGTCCAGACTGTAGTGTTTCATGAAAGCGTGGACGGATCTCCAAGTGGCCGCTGCACAAATGCTGGCAGCAGACACATCCTTCAAGCAAGTAGCAGATGCAGCCATGCCTCTGGTAGAATGCCCTTTGATTACCCCTGGCAAGGGTTTGTTATACTTCTGGTAACAACAAAATACAGTTTGCCAACCATTTGGAAAAACTCGGCTTAGAAGCAACAGCGCATTCTCTCTTGGGTACAAAGGAAATGAAAAACAGATCCGTTTTACAGATGGACTGCATCAGATTCGCATAGTAACACAAAATTCTGTGAACATCCAAAAGTGTGCAGAACTGCCTCCCCCTGATTAGAGTACTCAGGGCAATACACTGGTAGTTGAATGGTTTGATTCAACGTAAACTCAGACACCACTTTTGGCAAGAACTTAGGATTTGTACGCAGAGCCTCCCGGTCTCAAATAAGGTTCCTTACAAATCAGGGCCTGTAGCTCAGAAATCCTTTCAGTATAAGTGACAGCAACTAAAAAGAGCACTTTCCAAGACAGACAGTGCATGTCACAACTTGTGGCTGGTTCAAAAGAAGGCAAGCTGACTTTCTCTTTTGGAAATCTCAAACTGAGCAACAGTTTTGCCCTCCACCACAACATGGTAGGCAGAAACGGATGAAAGGTGGACCTTCAAAGAAAAGTAATTCAGGCTTAGGTCAGAGAGATGCAGCAGGTACTCCATGACCTGAGGAACAGGGCACGGAAAGGGGTCCCAACCCTTCGAGGTAGCCCACATGGAAAATGTGTGTTTGTATTTGCATTTTTTCCTTCCCCAGCTCTCCAAGCCTCGCACCATAGGGAGTCGCTTATGGTGTCTGCCCCTGCTTCTTGCACCTACCTGGAGCCCTCCGTTACCCGCCATGGAGCTGTGGTTCTTCTCCCCCCCAACCGAGGTGGGGCTTGTACACCCCTAACTTTCTGGTTTCGTTGGGTCCGGCTAGGACAGGCAGGTGTGAGCTGTGGGGTCTGCAATGAGCGCTCAGTCTTCCCAGCGCCTGGAGAGCCACTTTTCCCTTTTTCATGGACGCGACATGTGCCCTGACGTCAAGGTGTAATCTGTCGACATCCATCGCATCCCTCCCCATGCAACGAGTGGCTAGGTGCTTGCTGCACCTCAGGGCCTCCGCCTGGGCCAGTCAAGCACTAAGCTCATCCCCTTCTCCCGGAGAAGGCGAGTGGTCCGGTGGCCGCCAGCCTTCCGCACCCAAACCCGCCGCCGCGCGTAAGCGGTAGCGTTGTGTCGGGCGGCTGGCCAGATGGAAAACTTTTTCCATTTCATAGCATAAGTGGTCCTCGTGGAAGGCTTTCTGACCTCCATGAGGACCTGGGCTACCCTAGTGGAAACCCCATAGCGTGAAGCGGCTATGTCAGGAAGGTGCCACACATGAAGTTGAAGCGATTTCAGTCCTGGGTGTACCACAGTGCCCCCCCTCCTGGGTCAGAAGGTTGTGACAGAGGGGCAGGGGAACTGGCGGTTCCACTGCCATCTGCTGGAGAAGCGGGAACCAGATTTGGCGCGGCCTGTGTGGGGCAACTAGGATCATATCAGCTCCTTCCACTTGCAGCTTGAGCAATACTTTCTGCAGAATCGGAAAGGGAGGGAAGGTGTATACGAACCTCCCTGTCAAGCAAAGAGATAGTGCGTCTCACCAAAAAACACCAGGCCCTGGAACGAGTGAGCAAAACTTGGGTAGCTTTGTGCTGTATGGGGAGGTGAACAGATCAAGATCTGGGCGATCCCACAGGTCAAATATGTCTTCGACCACTGCTTGATTTACCTCCCACTCATGAGCCCTGGCCTGGGTGCAGCTGAGTCTGTCCGCTTGGACATTCTGGACACCTGGAACATGAACAGCTGCGAGGGAAATCTGATGCTTAATTGCCCAATTCCAAACTCGCATCGCTTTCCTGCAGAGGGGATACGACAGAGTGCCCCCTTGTTTGTTCACGTACCACACCACACCCATGTTGTCCATATGGACAAGCAGAGGACCTGAATGTAGGAGGTGCTGAAAGGCCTGAACGGTGTACAGCATTGCCCGCATTTCCAACACGATGTACAGAGGGAGCTCTGACTGAGACCACATACCCTCTGTTCTGTGGGTTTCCAAGTGTGCCCCCCAGCCCAGTCCTGAAGCATCTGTGGTCAGGGTCTGGATGGGAGGAGGCGAATGAAAAGGGACCCCTTTGCAAAGACTGCGGATATCCTACTACCAAAGGAGATCCCGATACATTGATTTGGAGACCATGATCTTGTGGTCCAGGTTGTCCGATCGTTGGTCCCACTGAACCCTGAGCATCCACTGCGATATCTGCATGTGGAGTCTGGCCAGGGGAACAGTAGGAATGGCTGCTACCATAAGGCCAAGAAGGCGTAGCACCGACCTGGCCGAAACCAAACAACTGGAAGCCACCAGCAGTGCCTGGTGTTTCAAGGTTTCTGTCCTGTCCAGTGGTAGGAAAGCCTGACCCTGGGCTGTATGCAGCACTGCCCCAATGAACTGCAGGCGCTAGGAGGGGATAAGGTAAGACTTGAGATAGTTCACCATGACCCCCACTTGGCCAAATAGGTCCAGAGTAGCCAAAAGGGAAAGCTCCAGCATTTCCCTTGATGGGGCTGAGATCAGTCAATCGTCGAGGTGTGGGAAGATGTAGTAGCTCAGACACTTCAGAGCCACTGCTAGTACCATCAGGCACTTGGTAAAAACCCTGGGCACTGAGGATAGCCAAAAGGGAGGACTCTAAACTGGTAGTGTTTCTCTGAAAGGAGAACCTGAGGTAGCGGCAGTGGGCCTGAAAGACACATATGTGCAGATAAGCTTCCTGCATGTCCAGGGCGCAGAGCCACTTACCCTTGTGCAATAGGAGCAACAGGCCTGGAAGGGTCAGCATTCGAAATCTTTTGTACTCCTATGTACAGATTTAAGGTGCTGAGGTCTAGACTCTCCCGTCTTTTTGGGAACCAGGAAGAAGTGAGAGTAGTACCCACTTCCTGCCTGCTTTAGAGGAACGTGCTCCATGGCTGCTTTTTGCAGAAGAGCCTCTATCTCTTCCCTGATAAGGGGAATGTGCGTCTTTGGGTAGTGGGATGGACCCGGGGGGAGGTTGTCTGGGAGTCTCTCAAGAAACTCTTAACATGTGGCCTTGAGAAACTAGTAGAAGGACCCACAAATCTGTGGTGATCGTCTCCCACCCTGCCAGATGACCGGCGAATCTTCTGCCCACCGGTTCCTCCAACTGAAGAGCAGGAGGAGGGGAGGCAGACCGTGAGTCAAGAAGAGGGAGGGAGGGTTGGGGAGGGCCACCCCTGAAGCCCTCTGGTTCTTAGTTGCAAGGGTGACCGCAGCTGAGGGGGCCCGATGTTTGGGCTGACGTCTGGCCTGCTGCTGTTTTGTCTGCCGTCTCTGTTGGTGACAAAAGGGCTGCTTAGTCTTACAGCCAGTGCAGTACGTAGTTTGCACTAAGCATAGTGCCTTCCCCCTATCCTGGAGGTTTGTGATGATGTCTTGCCATCTCCTCCAAACAGGACAGAAAGGAAGGGTGCATCTTGGATGGCAGCCTGGACATCAGGTGCTAACCCAAAAACTCTCAGCCAAGAATACCTCCTTAGACAGATGGCGGTAGCTGCGCCCCTAGCTGAGGAGTCAACAGTGTCACAAGTCATTCTCAGAGAGGGATGACAGGCGACTTTAGCTGACCTAATGGTGTCAGAGAGGGTTTCCTTCGCTTCAGAGTCCGGCATGGCCTCAATGCCAGACTAATTTGCGGAAGAGGGATTTTTGGTACACCAACATGTGCGCCACATAATTTAGGGCATGCACAGCCAGGGTAGTGGACGAATAAATTGGTTACTCACCTGTAACAGTAGTTCTAGGAGTGGTATATGTTGTTCACCCACACTTATTGGCATGTCCCTTTCCCCTTTAACGATCGCCGGAAGTCTTCCAGCTGGCTCCTCTCTCCCACCTGGCTGGTATAACCCTCAGCTCCGCCCCATAACGCCAGATCTTAGCTCGCTGGAAGCCACGTTTGTGCGTCTGCAGCCGGGGAGGTCGGGTGGGTCCGTCTGGATGAACATGTACCACTCCTAGAACTACTGTTACAGGTGAGTAACCTGTTTTTCTAGGATCGTGGGTATATTGTTCATCACACTTACTGGCAGACTCCTAGAAGTTCTCCAGGAGGAGGGAGGCAAGGCGCACACCCCCACTGATACTCACTTGGGAAATAGAGATTGGAGAACTGAGGCCCCAAAACCAGCATCCTGGCGTGACTCAAGGTCGATGTGGTAAAGGGTAATGAAGGTGTTTGGTGACTTCCAGGTAGCAGCCCAACAGATTTCCTGGATAGGGATGTCCCTGGAAGCAGCCACCAATGCAACAGTATGGTGGGTAGAATGAGCTCTTATCCCTCTGGGAGGCTCTATGCCTGCCAACTCATAACACAGACTTATGCAAGATGTAATCCACCTTGCAATAGTCCATTTTGCTGCAGGTCTGCCAGAAGCGGCTTCAGCATACGTGACAAATAGATGGTGAACCTCTCCCCGGATTTCTGCCATCCTCTCCTTGTAACAGGAGAGGGCTCGTCTCAGCTCCTGGGTATGGAGCCTGTATTTGGCCTCCGAGGTGTAATTAGGGTAGTATACAGGCAGAGTTAACACCTGGCTAAGCTGAAATTCTGACACCACCTTCGGAAGGAATTTCGGGATGAGGGTGTAGGACAACCTTGTCCCTGTGGAGGACCAAATAAGGGGAGTCCATCGAAAGCACCAGGAGCTCCCCTGTCCTTCTGGCAGACGTGATAGCCACCACGAAGGCCGTCTTCCAGTACAAGTGTGACAACGCACACTTGTGCATTGGTTCGAATGGCTTGCCCATGAGCTTTGCCAGTACCGGCAGTAGATCCAATGGAGTGGAGGTTCACGCACCGGAGGGGTTATGTAATCCATGCCTTTGAAAACGCACCCAACCACTGTCTCCTATGCCAATGTCGGCTGACCAGCCCGTGCCTGATGAGCAGAGATGACTGCCAGGTGCACCCTAAGAGTTTATGACTGAAGACCCCCTCTTTGGACAGAGACCAAAGGTCATCGAGAATGTTAGCCACTGGACAGGACAGAGGGTCCAGGCCCTTGCTCTGACACCAAATGGAAAAGGTACATTTCCTGGTCGATTCCTTTCTGGATGCCTCCACCACAGTGAGGACATCCTCGGAAAGACCCAAAGCCTGGAACTCTAGCCGCTCAGGTACCAGGCTGTGAGGTGCAGGGATTGAAGGTCCGGATGGTATACCGTCCCCTGATTGAGAGAGATCAGGTCCGGGCATGCTGGAAGCCGCTCTGGGGGCCTGCAGCTGAGGCTGAAGAGATCTGGATATCAGAACTGGCATGGCCAGTCTGGGGCTATCAGAATCACCTTCGCCTTGTCCTGCCTCACTTTGAGGAGCACCTTGTAGATCAAGGGAAATGGAGGGAAGGCACAGAAGAGGCATGGGGTCTACAGCCTCGAAAAGGCATTCTCTTGCAGCGAGCCCTGCTGAGGGGGGGTGGGCATGAAACAGCCTCAGCTTGGTGTTTTCCCTGGAGGCAAACAGATCCACCATTAGTTTGCCCCAGTGGGAGAACAGGCTGTAAGCTACCTCTGGATGGAGAGACCACTCGTGGGATGTCTCGCCTAAGCGGCTGAGAGCATCCGCCAGATGGTTTGAGGCTCCTGCCACATGAATGGCTAGGAGATCAGTCTCCAGACGGTTGACGAGGGTCCAGATGCAGAGCGTCTCCCTGCAAAGCGAGAGGCATCGGTCGTGAGGATGGCCATCGGCTCTGGGCAGACAAACGGGATCCCTTCCTGCAACTGGTATGGGGCCGGCCACCATTGGAGAGCGTCCCACACCTTCTGGGTCACAGTGATCAGCTGGCCGAAATGACCATGGCACTTAGTCCACTGGGCAGCCAGCTCCCACTGGAGGGGGCGCACGTGCCACTGGGCCCAACGGACCATAGAGGTGCACGCCACCATGTAACCCAGAAGACACAGAAAGTCCTGGGCAGGGCACAATTGCCCAACCAGAAATGATTGGGCAAAGGAAAAGAGAACCTCCACCCTATACGCTGGGAGCTGAGCTCTAGCTTGACGAGAGTCAAGCTCTGCCCTGATGAAGCACATCACCTGAGAAGGCACGAGTTCCGACTTGGCCTTGTTGATCAAGAGACCGAGTTGGGAGCAGGTCTGGAGGGTCAGGTCCCTGGACCTCTCCACCTCCTGCTGGGTGGGACCTGCTAAAAGCCAATCGTTGAGGTAGGCGTGAATTCTGACCCCCTCCTCAATGCCTGAGATGGGCGGCCACCACTGCGATGCATTTGGTGAAGACCCGTGGGGCTGATGACAGGCCGAATGGCATGGCTTGGAACTCATATGGGGTCCCTTCAGCTCTGAAGCGGAGGAACCGCCAATGAGACAGATGGGTTGGGATGTGAAAGAATGCGTCCTGCAGATCTGGTGAACGGAACCACACGTTTCGTTCCAAAGGATGGTATGATCTGGGACAGAGTGACCATCCGAAAAGTTCGTGACCTGAGATACTGATTCAGGTTGAGCAGATCTAGAATGGGGCACCAGCCCCCCCCGTCCGCTTGGAAGTACCTGGAGACAAAGCCTGGGTCTGCTGGAGAATCCACCACTGGAGCTACTGCCTCCTTAAGGAGGAGCTGAGCGATGTTGTCTCGGACAGCCGACTGAGTATGGACGGATACTCTTTCCTCTCAAGGGGCACGGGCTTGGCTTGTAGGGTGCTGCTCGAATTCCAGAGGCAGTCCCTGACTGACCACTTCCAAGTCCACCTGCCTGTGGTGATAATGACCACCAGCGGGAGCAGTGATGGAGACAGCCCCACAGGAGGACCCAGAGCTGGCAATATAGGTGAGAGGTGGCAGCCCCTGCCCCGTCACTGAGCAGGCTTGGAGGAGGAGGATCCAGGACCGGAACCTCGGCCTCCTTTACAGGCCTGGGAGGGCCGGTCTTGGGCCGCCTAGCTTGGGCCTGCTGCTGCTGCCCTCCTTGAAAGGAAGACTGCTGTGCTGCAAGGGAAGAGTGCTGAAAAGGCTTCTTTTTCTTCTGCTGTTTCTTGCTCGAAGAACCTATAGCAGAAGTAGCGTCCAAGGTGGCACTGAACTGCTCATACGCTGAAGGTGACCAGCCATACCTGGGCAAGGTCGGTGCTCAGGAAAGGCACAATCAGCTAGTTTGTGCTGAGTAACTGCCGGGAAAGAGAAGAGTCTCAGCCAAGCCCTGCAACGAGAGGCAACTGCGGCTGCCACTGAGTGGGCACAAGAAACCCCAATGTCCACGGCTGTCTGAAGCTGCTGTTTGGCAACAGCCCAGCCCTGATCTCGGACCTGATTGACCGTGGTCTGCATGTTTACGGGGAGGTGTGGGAGGACTTCATCCAAAGACCCCAAGAGGGCATGGGAGAAGTGTGCCATGATGACGGCTTAACTTGCCTGACAAAGGCCTAAAGATGAGGCCGCACACACATTTCGAACCGAATGATCCAAGACTCTGGATTCTTTTTCGGGAGGTTGGTCAGTGTTGGCAGAACTGCCAGTATGCCTGAACACAGAGGCCGTCACCAGGCTGTCGGCCGAAGGATGCCCTGTAAACTCGCAGGACCTCATGGGCACCGCAGATACTCTGCGGCCATGGGGCAGATGGAGTTGACAGGCGGCAGGGCGCTGCCAAAGTTCCCACGGGCCAGGCTAACTATGGCCTCGCCACAGGAAAGGCCTCCGTCAGGGTATCCCCTCTCTTGAGGATGTCCGTGAGAGGGTACTCCGCCTTTTTCTGGATAGGTTCCAGAGGCATACCTGTAGACTCAGAGATGAGGCGAAGAATGCCCTGAAAGGACGAAGGACCTTCCTCTGTCTCTATCCCACCAGCCGATTCATCATCCCCGGGATGAGAATGTAGGCTGGTCTCATCCGAATCTGAGGAAGCCGGATACAATGGTGGACTGCCCAAATCACCTTCAACCTGCCGAGGGTGGTCCAGGGTGATAGTGACCGAAAGACACCGGGGAAGCCTGGTGTCTGGTCTATCTTCCTTAGAAGGAGCACCTCCCACAGGCTGCTTGTGCGGTGGTTCCACCACGATTGGTGGAGAGACCTGTTTAGGCCGAACCAGAGGTTTCACTGGCTCCGCGGGCAGGGGAGCCGACTTAATCGGCTCAGAAGGAGTTGGCTTCGGCCTGGGAGGCGAAAGTCAAGTAATGGCCAGGGTAGAAGCCGGGGTCAGCGTGTGCCCAGACAAAACCAGCTGTTGCCATATGAGGTCCTCGTAGTGCCGGAGTTTCCGTCGGAGCCTCTCCTCATCAGAGGAGGACGAGGACGACCGATGGTGTTGCCCCTTTTTTGAGTGCTTGTGGCTATTCCTCGGCCTGTCGGTTGGGCCGATTTGGTTGCTCAGGAGACACCGGTGGGACCGGTGATTTGCCAGGGTCAAGGACCACTTCCTTGACCGGATTTCAAGCAGGCTGGGTCTCCTCATAGGGGAAAGAAAGGACCAGAGTCTGACTGACAGAATCGTCGACCAGAGTCGGCGACAATGGGTCGATGATTATTTCAACCTCGTCGATCGACACCTCGGTTGACTGGCCAGACAGCAAAGCCGAGAAGCCAGTGGCCGAAGAGGCAATTTCAACCAAAGTCAAGACTGCCGGTTCCTGGGACCGAGATCTCGCCCCATCCCAAGAACGTCTTCACCGAGACGAAGATGATCCCGGGTCCTTTTCCCACTTACGGGACCGTGAGAAGGGCGTACACGCAGGAACTTCTCCCATAGTTGGGAGAGACTTTCACAACTCTCAGAAGGAACCCAAGAAGGTGGAGCCCAGTTTAAGCAGAACGAAAAAGCTCTGAGAGGAAGATTCCGGGGCACGAGCCGCTTCCTCCGCGAAGGCTTGCATGCATTCTAATTGTTCAGCAGATCCTGCAGCCGCCGCCCATCAAGCCTCCTTTGATTTCACCGGAGGGTTCCATTTTTCTGGCCTTGCCAACTTCAGGCATGCGAGATGGTCGTCGAGGACGTTAGGGTGAAATGTAAGACAAAAATCACATTCCGAGGTGTCATGGTCGACACCCAAGCAATAGACGCATGTGGCGTGGGGATCGGTGTATGACATTTTCTGGCTGCACGAACACCGGCGAAATCCTGGGGAAGACTGGTCTTCCATAATTGAAGATGAGCAGTCGCGATCGCTAATGCGAACTAGACGAATTATCGGACTAACCGAAGGTTTTGAAGCCAGGTCCTACAAAATGCAGAAGCACGAAGGAGGCAATCTGACTCTTCTAGTGGAAAGGAAGATCTGACGTCATGGAGCGGAGCTGAGGGTCATACCACCTGGGCGGGTGGGAGGAGCCAGCTTAAAGACTTCGGGTGATCCTTAAAGGGGAAAGGGACATGCCAGTAAGTGTGGATGAACAACATATCCATGATGCTAGAAAAAACTTTCGCCCAAATTGATCCAGCTGCCTCGACTCGTCAGGAGGAGAGGCGTTTATATGCTTAGGTTTAGCAGATCTATCATGTGCCGTGTTAATGTCAGAGTCCACTTCAGGGTGGATGCTAAGGTGATCCTTGCTCTCTGGTATATGGTAAGTCCTGTCCACCTTATTGGCCACAGCAGGAATGGATGAGGGCATTAACCAAATGATAGAGGCTAGGTCCTCGTGAGGCTCCAACCAGGGAGGCGTGAGGACTGGGGATAGTTCAAGCATGTCCAAATGCTCGGCCAACCTCTTATGTTTGGGATCCTGATCATCAATCTTCCACTCGTAGGCCTCCACAATCTTTTTGAGGGGGTCTGTGAAAGCGGGATCCTCCGGAGAAAACTTCGGAGACTCCTTAGCCTTGGGTTCATCTGGAGGAGGTGAATCCAAGTTGGAGTCAGACGAATGAGTCGGGACTGGAAAATAACCCCAGGGTGGGGGGAACCTCCTTAAAGGGGGTAGGAGGTCTGCCCTTGTCAGTGGTGGTAGTCGTGGCTTTCGTCAGACCTGACATGGAAGGATGGGACTCCACTGGTGAAGGAGACCGATGCGTCAGGTCCTGGCACTCTGGGGTGGAGGCCGCTACCAGATCACGACTGTCCGATTCAGAGACTAACTGTGACTTAGTTTCAGCCCATGAAGACTGGAGGATTGCCCTGAGGTCCACCTGAAGTTGAGGAGGTGGGGGTGGGGAGGTGGAGGCTGGTAGACTTGCTGAAAACCGGATACATAGCCTGGTGTCGGGTATCCTGGTGTCTGGTACCCGAATGGCGGGTAGCCCGGCGTGTGGTAGTTAGGGCGATAACCCGGTGACAGATACCTCTGTGAAGGAGTTCTGCCTGGTACTCGACAGAAGGCATCTGTGTTAGGATAGCGTGGCATCTGGTAGTTGAGATTTTGGAAATCTGGGCAATGGCTGCGACGGAGAAGCCATAGTGCCAGATAGAGGACCCTGAGGAGGTCTGAAAGGTGGCTTAGAACCCAAGGGCAGAGAGTCAGGCGTCCGACCACTAGGGGGTAAGGAATGCGTCAGCCCAAAGGAACCCTCCGGCGGAGGTGGAGGGCCCTGCTGGAAGAGCCGGTGGTGAAGAGTCCTGAGGGCCAGCCGGGAAGGTCGTGTTGAGGCCCGGTTGTGACCTGGTAGTGGTTTCGTCAGGCTGACAGCCCTCTAACTCCGGCTCCAGATGCTCGGGGGAGGCCGGAGAAGAAAATGTACCTGAGTGGGGCGAACCCGTTGGAGTAGACTGCAGCTGACGCAGCAATGGGTGCTGAGAGTCAATGTCAGGCCTCTTGTGAAGGCACGATGGAAGCGTCTGGGCTAAGAAGGCATCAGAAGATCCAATGTCCGGCTTATCAGCTGTGGCTGGGCGCTCACCTGAGCCCCCGGTGCCCAACTTATCAGCCTGAGCTGGGCACTCGTCGGAAGTTCCGACGAGCAACTTAGCCCCGCCAGCAAACTTGGCCCTTTGGTTTTCAGGGGCCTGAGAGTGGCAGGAGCCTCAGACTTGGCTGAAGCAACTGCCATCACCATGACCAGAGGCAGCAAGGGGACCAAGTGCTCCTGGGAGCTAGAAGCTGGCTTGCCGGAGGTGGTGCTTTTCCCCACAGTAAGAAGGCCACTGATCGACCGCAGGCCCCGGAGGGATACATGAGTGGGAAGGGGACCTATCCTGGGCCCAGTGTTTCTCTTTGGCCTTCCTTTTCTTTTGGTGGTGTGAGTCTGATGACAGGGAGGAAGAAGCTCTCTGCAGCTTCCGCAATTCCTTCTCCATCAAGGCCATTTTTAGTTTTAAAATGTGGGCCTCGAGGGCTTTCTGCCTGCGTTTCTGTGTGGAATCACAGTCCTCTGTCCGGTGTTCTGGGCCCAGGCAGAAGAGGCAAAGGGAATGGCTGTCCTTATGTGGGAGTTATGTGCCGCAGGAATCACACTTTTTCTTATGCAACTTGGAAGGCATCAGAGAAGACATGCATGAAAAACATGCTTACTGGAACGGTAAAACAGGAAAAGAAATTTAGGAGTATACTCATCCAAAATGGCAGTCTAACTGTAGCATTGCTCCCGCAAGGTCTGACGTGCACAGGTTAACAGCGGGGAAAAAACTGGAGGGCGGACTGGGGACCACCCACTATATAGGGTCACGCTGATGTCAGTCACATGACATCGGTGAGCGGTCCCCCGCCAGACACTGCTAGCTAAAGTTTTTTGTGTGGTCCTGATGCCAGGGGGCCCAATCCTAATGGTTATTACCTACTGCAAGAGCCCTCTCGAAGTAAGATCTTAAAATGTTTTTAAAAACGGATTAAGACTCACCATGCTTTAGCGTTCCCACTACCGCATGTTGTAAACCATTTTTAAAAATGGTTTACAGCGTCTGCACTACTGCCTCCAGATCGAGTTAAACTGACAACTGTTTTCATGCACCAATATCGTGCTGCATGGAGGAGAACCGTGCCCAACAGTCCACATTATAGGTAAAACTAAGTTCTGTAACATATTAAAAAACAAGCTAAAGCCTAGGTCTTATCAAGGTTTCAGCACGTTTTTTAAAACTGGATTAAATATTGTGTTAAAGGGAAACGTCCAGCAGCAATCAGGCCATGCCTGGGTGTAAGGCATGGCCCGTCAGCTTTTTTTCAAAATGTATATATTTTTTTTTTTTTTACTTACTAGTGCTGGAATATTTCGATCATATCTGGTTGATTCTGCCCTTTGTCCCGCCGACAAACAGAACCATGCGGTGCGCCCACAACCACCTGCGGCTGTCTCAGTATGATGTTTCGCATGGGGAACAGCCAGGGGTACACCCATAGACAGCCTATGTAGATGGAGCTATTAACAGTTCCGGTTTCCAAACTACATGTCCTGGTCTCGGTGTACCACCGGGACATATAGTTTGGAAACCGGAGCTGTTAATAGCTCCATTTAGATAGGCTGTCTATAGGCACATCACCGGCTGTTCCCCATGCAAATCGTCATACTAGGACAGCCACTGGTGGTTGTGGGTGCACTGAGCAGTTCTAAATGCCGGTGGAAGAAAGGCAGGATCAACCAGATATAAGCAAAATATTTCAGCACTAGTAAGTTTAAAAAAATATATTCATTTTGTGAAAAATCTAAATCTGGCCATGCCTTACACCCAGCCATGGCCCGATTACTGCTGGACGCTTCCTTGTGCGGATGTGAACTGAGCACAGGTGTAAAATGATTTTCTTAAACGGTTTTAAGCCCTGTATACTGAACAACGCCTAAATCACCTACCCTAGCCAATCAGGAGGTAATAATTGAAACAAGTGTCATCCCCAAGAGGGCATAACTTTTACAGCTCTGAAAACCAGAAGTGAGAACTTGGCTAACAGAGTTTTTTTCACAGACCACCTCACCTACTGTAGGTTTACAATGGATACCTACTCTGTGCACTGCTTCACAACATGCTTAGGTGGAACAGTAAACGGTTACAAGTTGACAGGTTCACTGACAAGTTCCTGAGACAATCAACAATAACAATAACTAATGGCTGTCAGGTTTGATTTGGTATCTTAATGCAGCAGTGAACCAATTCTGCCTTATAGCCACTTGGTGTTATATTTGATATTCTAAGTTATTCCTACCCTGCACAATTTCATTTCTTTTTTTCTAGATGTTGTTGATTCAGTGCCAGGACTACCAACATGCTTCTACACAAGCCAGGTCAGTGCACAGTCACAGGGACATCACAACAGCACTGCCATGATGTGAATGGACTGTGTGCACACAGACATCAACTGGCTGGGAGGGGTAGCATGGCAGAGAGAGAGAGAAATAAAGCAGGGTGCGTCCCATTTTTTTCCACTGTAGGAAAAAAATAGATAGATAAATGCTGGTGGTATTGGGAAAAAATACAAGGAAATTAAACTGGAAAATATCTGAATTTCTTCACTATAAAAAGACTGATAAGATCAGGTTATACTGCCCCCCATGCACTCTGCTCTACTTTAATGTATTCCTGATGAAGAAACTACTGTATAGTTCAGTGTTCTACAGAACTCCAATACTGTGCATTTGAGATCAATTTTGCAATGCACTTCTATAAATTTTAGATGGCCATATCCAGTCATGATTCAATTCAAAAGGCCAGAGTTAAACCAGTGCATTGCACCACATGTGGATAAATAGATTTTCAGGAGAACACACAGTATTTCATGGCAGACAATGGGGTGGGGACAGACAGTAAGCACCACGTACACAGGGTTTGCTTGGGTTGAAAACAAATACCTACCATGAATATATTCCAGATTCAAAGACTGCTTGTATCAGGACAAAGAAACAATAGATTTAACCAAATATGGTCATTAAGAAACAGGATGTGAAATAAAGGAGAACAAGAAGTGCTTTGGTCACCTCCACCAAGAGACATTAGAAACAGCTTACCAAACCACCCAAAGACCTACAAGAGTGTGTTAAACCTGTGGTAGAACATGGACTCGTCAGGTTGCAGAAATTTCAGAAATAATTTCTGAAAAGCATTTTGGAACAGCCCCTGACCATCAGGTTACAATTGCACCTACTGATACAGGGTCAGCAATGGCCAAAAGCTCGAGACAGCACTGATGGACCCTTTTATTCTTGCAGGGCTGTAGCCAAGGCCCCAATTTTTCTGCGGCCAAGGAATTTAATGCAAACCACAGAAAACAATTCAGCAGTGCTATGTAAACCTATGAATAATATTTCACAGCGTATTGTAACTGCTGACAACTATTTCACGTTTTACATTAACCGTAGAGTAATCTTTCTGCATTTTAACACTGAAGAGTCAACATAAAATATGAAAAAACTAATCTACAGTTACAATGACTCTTCATTAAAAACCAAGGACAACTATTCCATGGATCATAGAAACCACAGAAAACTATTCTGGTGTTTATATTAAATTTCATACAATGCTGTTTGGAATTCTGCAGAATTTAAAATAATTTCTGAAAAGCACCTTGGAATAGCCCCAACGCATCACTTTACCTGCTAGTGCCTTACCTTAAAAACCAAAACAGTTGACCTCCCACCCCTTCCCAGCTCAATTCACCACCCTCTCCCTACCCGACCCTGAGAGCCACCCAGAGTCACCAAATGTGAAGCAGTAATACTTCTATTAGGTCCCATGCTGTGCGGTGATCTTCATCCTTCTAATTTCATCGCCAGGCCCAAAATTCCAGTTTCTTGTCCCAGAAGGGTTTTGTGCGCAGTCGCACAAAGCACTACTGGTACGAGAAACTGACATTCTGGCTGACAGTGAAACTAGAAGGAGGAGGATCGCTGTAAAGCATGAGAGATGAAAGAATATAAATACTTCAAATATGGTGACCCTGGGGGCTTCTCAGGGTGAGGTGAGGAGGGTGAGGGGCTGAGATAGATGTTTTTTTTTTAACTCTTTAACACAGTAATATATGTGTAAAAACTCAGGAGATAACCAACAACCTGCGCTTGTTCGTGGGTCCTAACCCCCGAAAAATACAGGTTACTCACCTGTAACAGGAGTTCTAGGAATGGTATATGTTGTTCATCCACACTCATTGGCAGGTATCCTTGCCGCTTTAAATCTTGCCGGAAGGTCTTCAAGCTTGCTCCTCCCACCCACCCGGGTGGTATAACTCTCGGCTCCGCCCCATGGCGCCAGATCTGGCCCGCTGGAAGCTCAGGTTGTGCCTGTCGGGCCGGAGAGGTCGAGTGGTCGTAGGATGAACAAATATATACCATTCCTAGAACTCCTGTTACAGGTGAGTAACCTGTATTTCTAGGGACATGGATATGTTGTTCATCCACACTCATTGGCAGACTCCTAGCAGTTCTCCGGGAGGAGGGAGGCAAGACGCACACCCCAATACTTACTTGGGAAAGAGAGACTGGAGAACTAGGCCCCAAAACCAGCATCCCGGCGTGACTCAAGGTCGATGTGGTAGTGGGTAATGAAGGTGTTTGCTGACTTCCAGGTAGCAGCCCTGCAGATTTCCTGGATAGGGACATCCCTGGAAGCAGCCACCGTTGCAGCAGTATGGCGGGTAGAATGAGCTCTTATCCCTCTGGGAGGCTCCATGCCCGCCAACTTATAGCAGAGATCTATGCAGGAGGTTACCCACCTGCTTATCGTCCGCTTGGCTGCAGGTCTGCCAGATGCGGCTTCAGCGTAGGTGACAAACAGCTGGCGAACCTCTCCAAGAATTTCAGCCATGCGCTCCTTATAATAAGCGAGCGCCCTTCTAGGGTCCAGAGTATGGGCCCTATATTCGGCCTCCGAGGTGTGATTGGGGTAGAACACCAGCAGAGTCAACACCTGGTTAAGGTGAAACTCCGACACCACCTTCGGAAGGAATTTCGGTGGGGCGCGGGACAACCTTGTCCCTGTGGAAGACCAGGTAAGGAGACTCGATGGAAAGCGCCTGGAGCTCTCCCATCCTTCTCTGGCTGACGTGATAGCCACCAAGAAGGCGGTCTTCCACGACAGGTGAGAGAGACACACCTGTGCATAGGTTCGAATGGCTTGCCCATGAGCTTTGCCAGTACCAGCAGTAGATCCCACGGAGGTGGGGTTCCCGCACTGGAGGAAATGTGATCAAGGCCTTTGAAAAAGCGCCAGACCACCTCTCCTGCGCCACCGACTGCTTCCGGCCCGCGCCCGTAAGCAGAGATGGCTGCCAGGTGCACCCTTAGGGTCGCCGACCTAAGCCCTTGACTAGAAAGGACCATAAATAGTCCAAGATGCTTGCCAAGGAACAGGAGGAAGGATCAAGCCCTTGCCCTGACACCAAATGGAAAACCTTTTCCATTTGAAGGCGTAGCATTTTCTGGTCGACTCATTACGGGACGCCTCAACTACATTGAGGACCTCGTCGGAAAGACCCAAGGCCTGGAACTCTAGCCGCTCAGGAACCAGGCCGTCAGGTGCAGGGATTGAAGGTCCGGATGGAACACCTTCCCCTGATTGACTGAGCAGGTCCGGGCGAGCTGGAAGCTGCCTGAGCCTGGAGCTGAGACTGAGGAGATCTGGGTACCAGAACTGGCGAGGCCAGTCTGGGGCTATCAGAATCACCTGCCTTGTCCCTCCTCGCCTTGAGAAGCACCTTGTGGATCAAGGGAAATGGGGAAAGGCGTAAAGAGGCCCGGGGTCCATTGCCTCGAGAAGGCATCCTCTGCAGCGAGCCCTGCTGAGGGGGCGGGCAGGAACAGACTCAGCCTGCGTTCTCCCTGGAGGCAAACAGGTCCACCTGAGGTGTGCCCCAAAGGGAGAACAGATGCTGTACTACCTCCGGCGGAGAGACCACTCGTGGGATGCAGCCCCTATCCGGCTCAGGGCTCGGGCCAGGGTGTTGGAGGCTCCTGCCACGTGAATGGCTAGAGATCCGCCTCAGGCTGCGTACAGTGACCAAATGCGGAGAGCTTCCTTGCATAGAAGCATGGAGGCGCGTCCCGCCCTGGCGGTTTAGATAGTACATGGTCGTGGTATTGTCCGTCTGACTCGGACCACTTGACCCCGGAGGAACGGAGCAAAGGCGGTGAGAGCTAGGCGACCGCCGGAGCTCCAGCAGGTTGATGTGGCATCGACTCCGCTGGGACCAGAGGCCATGAGCCGTGTTCCCCAGATGGGCACCCCAACCCATCAGAGAGGCATCGGTCGACAGAGAGACTGTCCGGCTCGGGCGGATTTAACGGGATGCCCTCCTGCAAATGATCTGGAACGGTCCACCACTGGAGAGCGTCTCCACATCCCCTGTGTCACCGACTAAGCTGGTCCAAGGGATCGCAGCGTTGGACCACTGGCTGGCCAGTCCCCACTGAAGGGACGCATGTTCCAGCGGGCCCAACGGACCACGCTGGTGCAGGCCGCCATGAGACCCAGGAGGCGCAGGAAGTCCCGGCAGGCGCAATTGCCCAACCAGAAATGATCGGGCAAAGGAGGAAAGAACCGCCCTGTCCGCCGGGAGCCGCTCTGGCTCGAAGAGAGTCGAGCTGCGCCCGATGAATAGAATCACCTGCTTCGCTCGAGTTCCGACTTGGCCTGATAAGGAGGCCCAGTTGAGAGCAGACCTGGAGGGCCAGATCTCTGGACCACTCCGCCTCCTTCCTGGAGGGAGCTGCTATCAGCCAGTCGTCCAGGTAGGGTACACCGGACCCTCGGGCGCCATGAGGAATGCTGTCACCACTGCCATGCATTTGGTGAAGACCCTGGGAGCTGGAGACAAGCCGAAGGGCATGGCTTGGAACTCAAGAGGGGATCCTTCCGCCGGAAGCGAAGGAATTCTGGTGAGACGGACGGATAGGGACGTGAAAAACGCCTCCTGCAAGTCCAGAGAGCAGAACCACACGCCTGCTCCAAGGATGGTATTATCTGAGCCAGAGTGACCATCCTGAAGGTTCGAGACCTTAGGAACTTGTTTAGGTCGTGTAGGTTTGAGAATGGGCGCCAGCCCCCCGTCCGTTTCGGAACCAGGAAGTACCTGGACACAAACCCTGGGTCTGAAGGAGGGTCCACCACCTCTCTTACCACCTCCTTCTGGAGGAGGAGAGCGATGTCGGCTCGACGAGCCGCCAGTGAGGCTGGGGATCCCGAAGCCCCCCGAGGGGCGACGGCTCTGAAGGGTGGTGCCTGCTCGAATTCCAGAGGCAGGCCTCTTCCCACCACCTCCAAGACCCACCTGTCCGTGGTAACAGCGGACCAGGCGGAACGGAAGTGCCGGAGCCGTCCCCCCACGGGGACCTAGGGTAAGGTGACGGAATGGGGCGACACCCCTCAGCCCGTCACTGGGCAGGCTTTGAGGAGGGACTGCCGAGGGACCGCCTGGGCCCTTCCTCCCTGCCTCCTGTTAGAGGAAGCCGGCTGCTTGGTTTGGGATGCCAGGCCGATGCCTGCTGGCCCTGACGCTATGGGTCAAGGCCAAAGTACACAGAAGGACGAAAGGGCTTAGGCTGTGGTTTCATGCCTTGTCCTTCTGAGCGGAAGAGACCGAGTCCAAGGTGGCATTGACTTCTGATCCTCTGCAGGTGACCTTCCACCCAGGGTCAAGAGGTCAGTCCCCAAAAGGGAACATCCGCCAACTTGTGCTGGGTATCCGGTCAAGGTGGATATCCTCAGCCAAGCCCGCCGACGCATAGCCACTGCGGCCGCCACCGATCTGGCACATGAGTCCCCTATATCCAAAGCAGTCTGGAGCTGCTGTTTGGCCACTGCCCTGCCCTGGTCCCGCACCTGCTTAACCGTAGTCTGCAGATCGGGCGGAAGATGAGGGATGACCTCATCCAGGAGCCCAACAGGGCATGAGAAAATGTGCCATGAGGACGGCCGAACTGGCCTGACGGAGGCCGAGAGAGGACGAGCGAGACTTTTTCGCCGACATAGTCCAATTCTTGACTCTTTGTCAGAGGTTTGTCCAATCCCTGGCGCTAAGCCGGGCGCGCGAAAACGCTGTCGGTAACCAACCCTCAGCAGAGGGGTGTTCAAAAACGGACAAGGAACCGGGGACCGTGATACTTCTGGCCATCCTGGCCAAGGCGCAGGGCAGGAAGCAGGGCGCTGCCAAAGCTCCAGTGCCGGACCCACTATGGCCTCGGCCACCGGAAAGGCCTCCGCGGGAGAATCCTCGGTCCAGAATCTCCGTGAGGGGATACCTGCCCGCTTGGAAGCGGGTTCGAGCTCCATCCCGTAGACTCCGAGATGAGCCGAGCAGTCCCAGGAAGGACGACGGGCTATCGTCCCATTGACTGACCTCCTGAAGACTCCAAGTCCAGTCGCTTGAGAAAAAGGAGGAATCATCTTCGGACTCGGAGAGTTCCTCAAGAGCTGCTCTGGCCTGAGCCACCTTCACCTGCCGAGGTCGGTCGGGAGTGAGGGTAACTGACAGCCGATGGGTAGACCCTTAGTCGACCGAGAATCCTGGTCGAGCCCCAATTGGTGGCTTGTGAGGCGGAGGTTCCACCGAATCGTGGAGAAGCTGGTTTCACGAACAACCGGCCTGGGTATAGGCCCTCGATTAAGTCGAGGGTTGTGTCGGCTGCCCGTGACAGCCATTTCAATGGCGCGGGAAGGCGACGGGTCGGCTTATTCTGCCAGGAGGAGTTGTTACAAACATAAGGTCCTCGCACTGGCCGACGTACTTACGCCGGGCTTCCTCATCCGAGGAGGAGGATGAGGACGCGGCCACGCCCGCTTACCGCGGTGTCGAGACCAGACCGCCTATGACGGTGGATCGCTGGACCGCCGGAGGTCCGAGACCGAGACCGAGTCCCGAATTTCCGAGGTCGGTGCGGGAGGTGTCGGCCGGAACCGGCACTCCTTCGGCTCGGATGGTCCATCCGAGGCCCGAACCGAGGCACAGGCGAGCCCACGGGATCCTCAACTCCTCCGGGGAACCGGGAGAGGGGAATCTCGCCGCTGAAGGCGACAGCCCGTCCAATGGGTCGGAAAATCTCGACTTCATCGGTGGGAGTCTCGGTCAACTGACCTGGCCAGGGGACACCGTGAGGCCAGTGGCGAAGCGGCGAGTCGACCGAAGCCCGACGGTCGGCGGCCCGGAGAGGGACTTTCCTCCCAAGAGCGCCGCCGACGAGGGATTCTACCCTGTCCCTCTTGGACCGAGAATAAGGTCCAGTAGACGCAGGCCCTTCTCCCTTTAGTGGAGAGGGACAGACAAAGCTCCTTAAAAGAAGCCGTGTAGGAAGAACCCAGAGAGGCGGGATAAATGCCGCGCGAGGAAGATACCGCCGCTCTCCTCTTCGAGGGCGACCATCCGGGCCGAGCTGATCCGTCGAAGCATAGCCGCGGACACCGCCAACCGGGCCTCCTTGGACTTCACCGGAGGAAGCGTCTCGGGATGGCCCAGTTGCAGTAGGACATACCGGTCTTCGGGGGCGTGGGCCGAGAAAGATGAGCACAGATGCATGAAGCCTGCAGATGGTGCTCAAGGCCTAACAGTAGACACACGCGGGAGGTGGATCCGCTCCGAGACATCTTCACCGCATGGGCATCTCCGAAATCCGGAGTCGATTTGTCCATCGCAGTCATGAGGGATAGAAGACTGAAGTCTTTTGCAAAATTTATTTTTAAATCCACAAACGGAGAAATAGGAACCAGTCTCAAACGCAGAGCGTTAAGGAGGGAACCTGAGCCTCAGCGTAAGGAAGAGATCGCGCCATGGGGCGAGCCGAGAGTTATACCACCTGGGTGTGGGAGGAGCAAGCTTGAAGACCTTCCGCAAGATTTAAAGCGGCAAGGATACCTGCCAATGAGTGTGGATGAACAACATATCCATGTCCCTAGAACAATTTTTTCTCCTACCTGGTACGGGCAAAGGGATTCACAGATTGCTGCCAAACCTCCCAACTGCCACTGCAAAACTTCCTCTGAAATAGGGAACTAATGCTGTAGAAGTTCTGCAGCAGCAGGGGGGCATGCTGCAGAACTTAGACCCAAACTGCCACAGAGAATCGGGGCCTTGGCTGTAGCTATCTACTACGTTACTCATTTTCTTCTCAGTTTTTACTTGAAGTGAACATAGCTGTCAACATACAGTACACCTGGATAATCATTAAATGTTACGCTGACAATATTAAAGTGTTGGATATGGAGTGTTGTTTGTATAAATTTTGGAAATCGGTAAGAAAACTTTGGTCCTCCCTTCCTGTTTTGTTCTGCCTCTTCTTCCTCCCTAGTTTTTCTTTCTGACTTTTTGTCATCCTACCTGCAACTGCTTGTGACCCTTCCTCTTTTTCTCCATTCTCTAATCTTGCTGTCTTCTTACTGTTCTGCTGTTTCTTCTGTGTGTGTGTGTGTGTGTATATATATTCTGTATATATACACACACACATATATATTAGAGTGTGTTATTTTCTAGATGCCTTCATGTGCTATTCTTCCTATAATATTTATGATTCTGCTTGTAAAACTATATTATTGTTTGTATTTTACCTTGTCATTTTTTTTATTGTTAACTATCTCCTACTCCCCGCTCCCCCAGGACACATCTGGAAATTAGCAGTTTTCAGCTCAGTATGTACTTTCTGGTTAAACTTTTAAATAAATAAAGTGTTAATGGTCTGGTATCGTTACTTTTGCAATATATGTAAGCATATGTTAAGCTGGTGCTCCCATTTTACGTTCTGTAGCTACAGACTATATCACTGGTAGCCGGATGCTAGCTATCTGACGTGGCTAATGTGTGCATGCTGTCAGCCAAACAAAACTTGTGTTCAGCAAATATCATTGACAACTAGCACTTTATCTGTGCTTGCAGACTGTACCTTGCTTGAAGTCATAACCCTGTGCTTACGATCTCACAATCTGTTGCCAAGGAAATGAATCTGATATCCCCCCCGCAAAGGATTAGGATTTGGGAGAAGGACTGTGGTAGCGGCAAATGAACTCTAAGGGATGAGCTGGATATCATGCAAATATATTTTACGTTAAAGAACAGAAGGTCCTGAAATTTTAATTTTTGGGGAGGAATGCTATAAGATCTGGATCCCACCAATGCCTGCCAACTTGTTATTTTTTTGTAGGTAAATGGGAAATCCCTTAAGACCCAGAAGTAAAAATCTGTTGAACTTTGGGTCTTATTAGTCTGCTGGTTGTAACCCCGACATAGTAATATTTATTTGAGGTAACATGCAGTATATGTGTGACAATACCCTTCCTTTCACTGCAAGGCTGCAGAACACAATTTCAATAGGGACAGTGTAACACGCCACAGTAAACTGCTCTGATGTTGCCCAGTTCTACCACAAGAAAACTGCTACTGGTAAAGAAGTAGAGGAAACAGTGCAATAGAAGTTCATCTTGTAAAGGACACAATTTGTTTTTGTTTTTTTTTGGTTTGGTTTAGCAATTAGTGCTGCAGAAAAAAAAAAAAAAGAAAAGAAATCACATAAATTTACTAGAGGACAGAATGTTATCATTAGATTCCCAAAGGCCTAATGGAGGTGTATACCTGCATGGTTTGCACCATAAACTCTGTCGGTCAAGCCCGAACAATGCCCGACACTTCTTTGGAGTATTTGCATCTGTCAGTACAAGGTAAACACAAAATACAGCAGACAATGGTGGATACTGCTCAATGGATGTCACATCGTAGCTACAGCTAGCTATTTTCTTTTCTGTTATGCTCAACTTTATTTGGTAATTTCCCTCAGCAGACAAAACAAAGATTCCTAAATGCAGGAAGAAAATGGGAGGAGTGTGATAGTGTGCATTTGCCACCATCAGGTAGCGTTTAAAACCAGCATCACTCTGCATGCCCAGGCTGTGAAGGGGAGTGGGTGCTTCACATATACAGCACATCGAATTCCCCCTCACTCCCAACCACTACATCAAAACCACTACCAAAATAAAGCGAAGTGTCACGTTTATTTTGCCAGTGGCACTGAGATTATTAAGTGTGGAGGTGAACCATCCGTTAAGGACACTCCACCCTCTTTATCTCCCAGGTCACAACACAGAGCCGCAAGCAACAGGCAGAGAAAAGGGGAAAGTACCAAATAAACCAGCTGCAACCAGCCATAGCGAGTCTGGGAAAACTATACACACCTGCATGGGCCGCACCAGTTATTCTGTTGATCAAGGCCAAAGCGCGCTCGGCATTTCTTAGGAGCGCTCAGGTCTGAACGAATTCAAGAAAGAAGCGAGCGGAATTGAGGGAGAGACAGCAAATTAGAAAGAAAGAAAGGGAGCAGGAAAGAGAGACAGAGAGAGAGAGGGAAAATAAAAAAATAAAAGGAATAAATCAATGAATTTGAAACTAATTACAAAATATTGACTTTCAAATTTAAAACAAAAAAAAAAATCACATTTTCATTCAGCAGTTTAAATAAGTAAGCTGTGACTATTAAAGCTGCAGTATCCCTTTCAACAGGACTGTCTTTCACACTTCCAGATAGCTTGTTTCCAGGCTATTTTGTGTTTTCTTTCATTTTTAAACAACACACTGTCCTTTGAATGTCAATATTACAAGTGCAGAATCTGGGAACTCGCCATGCATTTCTACATTAATCTGTCAAGCCCCTTCTTGAGGCAGGTTTGTTCTAAAACAGGATATTGCAGCTTTGGATACATTCAGCAATTTTGTTCTTGGAATAGAATTTTTAAGCATTTAAGAAGAAATACAAAACAGACAAAAATAAAAGGAATGGATAAGTAAGAGTAAGTAGACTGCAGAATGGGCGTGTTAGACTCAGAAAAAATTAGTACACTTGAAGCTGGCACAGATTAAAAGAAGCAGCCAACTGCAATTTAAAGCGCTAAGCAGAAATGGGCAAGGTAAACCTACTGCACTGGCATGCTTTGACTGGAATAGATAGTGGGAACGGTTAAAATGCAATTAGATTAAGGAGGTTTACTGTGGACATTCTTAGTTTTTTTTTTTTTTTTTAACCAGTCACTTTAAAGAAATACTGCATATTCAATTTTCACAGTCAGCTATATGACATCATTTATACTGTTCAACGATAGACAACAAAATTAAAAAAAGGTATCACTTTATGTTTCAGGGCACAGGTGACATGGTAGTTATCAGTAACTGTATATTAACTGGGTAACTACTGACAGTACCATGTCATTTACATGTAGTAAGTAGGTAGTTTCACCATAACCGTATGATACAAATATCCTACCATGGTTGGTATTACTGTGTAACTATGGCGATAGTTATGTAATAACACAGTAATAGCAGTTACCATGAAAGTATCTATTTATTACACATAATACCAATAGTTGCCTTGTTGTTACACAGTTACTAACGTATAACTACCACATAACCTGTGGAATGGAACATAAAACTGAACCCCCCCAAAAAAAGGTTCCAATTGTAACACAATGAAGATCTGTTTTCTTTTTTTGTGGCACTTAGCATGTGTAATGTTGGCAGTCAGTATATATATATATATTTTTTTTTTTTATTTTTTTTTTTATAGTAAAAGAAAAGCTTTAATGGCATTAAACGAAGCATTTATAAGTTAGTACTTGAAGGACTCAAAAATGTCATGAGCACCTGTAATCGGAGGAAGTGAAAGGCAAGGATTTAGGAAACATTCGCTGTGCTCTGGAAAAAAAGAACAAATTACACAAAGCCTTCAAAATTAAAGCGACGGAATGCTTTATATATCAGAGATTGTCTATGCAGTATTTTCAGTTCCATTAAACAAAACAGAACAAGAAAAAAAAAAACTTCAAACCTCCTTAATTTAAGATGGGGGTGATTACCATTGTAAGGCATGCATCAGAAGACACAGGTACAGCCCAAATTAATGTCACACACGCATACATCAGTGCATACAAGCAACAAGCATACAACTTTGTAACAAGGCACAGAGGCAATAATACTACTGTTTACAGTTACAAGCTT
Organism: Neoceratodus forsteri; assembly: GCA_016271365.2. Classification (NCBI taxonomy): domain Eukaryota; kingdom Metazoa; phylum Chordata; order Ceratodontiformes; family Ceratodontidae; genus Neoceratodus; species Neoceratodus forsteri. The sequence goes on from CM028135.1 coordinate 946,632,855, forward strand.
CAGCAGTTATTTCTGTTCGATAAACCATATTACCAATACATATATATAGTTCAAGCACTATGAAATGTATTAACGTTATTAAAAAAAAAAGGCAGCAAAATAAAACAACTAACACACCCCACAACACACAAATGGCATACTAACTAGCATATCATTTACTAACACTGCAAGAAGAAGCCCAGCCTTCAATATGGGTTCTAAAAGTTACAGACTTGACATAAGATGAACATCCTCTACTACTATGGAATATTACTGTTGTCTGCTTACCATTGGTCTCTCCAGGTTGCTTGTCCCTTTTCCTCTTCTTCTTTTTTCCCTGTGGACAGCAAATAAAGCACACAAAAAATACTTTCCACATGAAACAAGAGGAAACCAATAGAGAACAAAAAAAAAAAAGAGGAAAAAAAAAAAAAAATGAGAAACAGACTGGGAAAGGCTTCACAGAGCATGAATGCCCAGCTGGCCAGTCACAAAGCACGGATGCCCAGTTGAAACAGCAGAGAAGATCCCTCACCACCGGAAAACAAACAAACAAAAAATAAAAAACCCTGGGGGAAAAAAAAAAAAACCGGGGAAGTCTGCACTATGATAAGGGCTCAAAAGCCTGCTTGAGGGGATACAGACTTCACTTTGTACTGAACTGAAGTATATCTGAGGTATATAAATTTTCTGTGATGCTATACAAGCTATATTTAAAACTGAAAGAAAAGATGATGGGGTTATGGAAGAGAAACCTGCAAGGGATGCTAGTGTAAGTTTTCTAAGCGCTGAGGGCATGCTTTAAACACAAGGAACGAAATCTGGCTTCATACAGTGCCTTTCTTATGAACTACACCTCAAAGCAATCAACAATCCAGGCGAGGGAGAGAATTATGGTGCAGTTTTAGGTGCACAGGGAGATTTAAACAGCACAGACAGATGAGAGAAATTACAGAGCGACTAAGCATGGGGCCATCAAGTGACTTGTTCAGGGTCACCTGATAAGTGGCAGCATTGGGATTCAATGTTGGGTCTTGGATCACAGTGTGGAGTTCTTATAATCAAATGCCAATTGAACCTGTTTGAGAATGGTGGTGCAGCATAGTACAGTGTACCACTGTCACCTGACCAACCATCTTATACGAGACGTCTTTGCCTGCTCCTATGCTTTTTAACCTGCTTGATTATGGTGCCATGTCTTCTTACACAGATATACCAAATGCTCAGAAAGCCCAGAGCTTTCTGAGAGAAGGATTCAATATCAGTGTATCAAACCTCCCCCTCATGTGGAACAGTCAGTGTACCACCAAGATAAAATATCAGCTGGCCCGTACTGTTTTTATAATAACAATTATAAATGGAACCGGCATTGGTTATGCCCCTAACCTTAGGGACTATCCAGTCACTTAAAAATAAATAAATAAATAAATAAAAATGACAAATATTAGGCGTTGAACCCTATACGCAAACACTTACAACACTTACATAGTTGTCTCGTGCTGACCAGCCTGGGTAGAGCTGCATGTGAAGCTGCCGTTCCTTTCTGGCTAGCTCATAGTACTTAGCTTGTTCTTCTCTGGAGAGGGCATGCCACTGCGAGTTTGGGAGACAAAAACGGTCAACATTTCAGAGTACAGCCATGCTTTGTGAGCAGAGCATCTTGAGAGGGCACCTCCACTCATGATCATTATTTTTTTAATTTACCCAGGATAACTTAGTTGAAATGAAACATCTCATTTACAGTGTGGTCCCACTCCTTCCCAATTTCACAGGACGGCTGAAGCAGGGGGAGTCCAAGTGATTTGGTCAAGGCTATAGTGTTTTAATCACTGCACCACACTACCCACCTAAACAACACATAGTTGCCAAGACTGAACAACGTCGTGTTCATAAAAACAGTATTAACAATATCATCCAACTGGTCCAACTTACCATTCAGAAACATCGTGCCAGATTTTCAAAGGAGGATGCAGGGCTTGCGACAAGCCCTGCGTCCAACCTTCTGTCAAGCAGCTGCTCAACACCTTGCTCACAACTGTGCTCGATTTATTAGGTCATAGCTGCAACAGTCTACCCAATTTACGGCAGATGGCACCAAATTATTTGGTGCAAGCCCCGTGAAGAGGTGTACCCTGGACTGCCACAGGCGCTAGACCAGCAAAAAGCTGGCCAAACTTGTGACAATCTGCACACCGGATAGAAAATCTCAATTACCGGCCAGGAGAATACTGGAAGCCATATGTTCCATGCACCCGGGGCTTGAGGTATTCAGCAACTTTTGAAAATCCGCCCCATTATCTCTTTCATGTCAGAAACAAATGGTATATAAGCAGGCTAAGTAAAAGGATTTATTTCTGCTGCAAAGCTGATTAACATTAACGTGTTCAAGACTAGCCTAAATAAAAATATTAACATTCTTCCTGAAATTAATAACTTTTAAAAGAAGTCAATTCTTTCTGTTTATTTCTATAGTACTTTTTCTTTTCCCTTCTATATATTGGAAGATTCTGTACCTGCCCGTACTAGGTGTGATGTGTGGAACGCACATCTCAACCTCTCAGCATTAAAATTCACAGCAATGGCCTTCAAACGTTAGAGCAAATGGCCAGAATGCATAGCACTTTCGTATTTTACAGAATAATATGTCTAAGAACAGTGGGCCCCAAATGGTTAGTGTTACAGAATGCTTCTCTCCAGTTAGTTCAATGCTTTAATGCTTTCTGTGTCCAGAAATAGCTATAACATTATGAGGAACATCAGTAAACCTTTGTGGACCAAGGGTAAATTTGAGTGTCAAAATCATAGCACTATGCAAAATTCATTAGCAGTTGAGAGGTATGGTGTGGAATGTTACTACCAGGAGGCTGGCATATCTACTTTTATTCCTCTTCATACTTCGACACCATTATGACATCACAGCTGACCAAGAAAAGCATATCCCCTCCTGCCAGATGGGTCACCTGCAATGTCAGAATGAGTGGGATCACAGTGATGATGAAGTGCAAAGGGGACTAGAAAGCACAGTTACGCAAGAACTTACCATAACAGTAGATCTTCAAGAGGACCTCTTGCATCAGGCCACACCTATGGAACTATAGCTGCCAGGCACTAGGACCACATGGAAATGTTTTATCTAGCAGTCTACTTGGGGCTGCCAACGATGATGTCAGCCAACAATGTCCTCCCTATATAAACACGGGCGGCCCCACGCTCTCCTCAGTTGCCTCCGTGGAAGACCATATACAGAAGATCTCCTCCTGGGGAAGTGAAGGAGAGTCAGAGGTTCCCGCCACTAAGCAAGATGAAACAGAAGGTAAACCATCCTGGAGAGAGAGAGAGAGAGAGAGACAGGAAGAGAGAGAAACCCCAATGGCCAAGGACACGGAGGGTGGGACAGCATGGCCTGATGCAAGAGGCCCTCTTGAAGATCTACTGTTATTTTGAGTCATTATATAACTGTACTATCTTCATCGAGGGCATCTCTTGTATCAGGCCACACCTGTGGAATGAGTCCCAAGCAGTACTGACAGAGAGACAGTCTGGGTGGCTGGATGCTATAGGCCTAAGACAGGAGGCCTTGAAGCACAGCCAAGCCAAAGCCTGTCCTTCTTCTAGAGGCAATGTCCACACCGTAGTGTTTAGTGAAAGTGTGGACAGTACTCCCAAGTGGCAGTGGCACAGATTTCAGCGGCTGACACATTCCTGAAACTGGCAACAAAAGGCGGCTATACACAACCCCAGGAAGTTCCTTACCATACTTCCTATAACAGAAAATACAGTTGGCCAACCATTTGGACAGGTACGGTTTAGAAACTGGGATGCCCTCTTTCTCAGTGGCAAAAGAAACAAACTGCTACAAGGGCTTTCTGCAGTCGTTTGTGCGATAAACGTATCTGAGTATTCTATGTACATCTGAAATATGGAGCAAAATGTTTCCCCTGGATTGGCATGCTCTGGGAAATAGACAGGTGGATAGTTTGATTCAGGGTAAATACAGACACCACCATCTGGTAAAAACTTAAGGGTTGGTATGCAAAGACACCCCTTCTTTGTGGAAAACCAAAGAAGGGGAGACACACATCAGAACCTGAAGCTTGGGAATCCATCGAGCAGAAGTAATAGCAACTAAAATAATGCTTTCCACGACAAAAATTATAGCTCAAATGTTGTGGCCAGCTTAACACACAGGAACCGACGTAAGTTTTTAAAACACAAAATTTAAGTCCCAAGTCAGGACTGGATGGCAGATGGAAAGCTTCAGATGAAGAATGCCTCTCAAAATGTACGAGACACCTCCTGCTGTGCCACAGTATGGCCATTAAAGGGAACATGGAAGACTGAAATAGCAGCCAGGTGTACTTTAATGGAGGAGTACTGAAGCCAGAAATAGAGGGACAGCAAGGACTCCAGAATCAGATTTACTGGACAAGTGAAAGGATCTAAATGATGGGAAGGCGTCCACAGAGCAAAGCACTTCCACTTCATGGAATAAGTGACCCAGATGGAAGGCTTCCTAGCAGCCACCAGGACATCAGCCACCTTTTGGGATACCCAAAATCTAGTCATGGCTATGTCTTCTGGAGCCAGGCATGGAGGTGTAATGACCTGAGGTCCGGATGGACCAGGATGCCCTGCTCCGGTGAGAGCAAGCCTTTGCACAGAGGCAGGGTACCGGAAGTTCCACCGCCAACTGTTGCAGTAAGGGGAACCAGATCTGATGAGGCCAGAAAGAAGCAACAAGTATCATAGTCACTCCTTCCATCTGACACTTGACCTGCACCCTCTGGAAGAGCGGGGAGAGAGGAAAGGAACAGAGGAACCTCCCTTTCCAAGAGGGGGACAACGCGTCTCATAAGAAAATGCGAGAGCGCAGAAAATCAGCAGTTTTGCATTGAGTGGGGATGCAAAAAGGACCAACTCTGGATGACCCCACCTATCAAACAGGTCTTCTACGACCAAGGTCAGCAGTTCCCACTCATGCATCCTCGGCTGCGACCTGCTTAGTCTGTCTGCCAAGACATTTTGGGAGCACAGAACATGGACTGCTGACAGTTTTAGACTACATTCTGGAGAGGAATATCAGACCCTCATTGCTTCTCTGCACAGGGGGTTAGGATGGGTCCCCCCTTTCTTGTTGATGTAGTGCACTATACTGATGTTATTCAACTGCGCTAACAGAGGCTAGGGGGACAGGCAGTCCTGAAAGGCTTGCAGGCTGTATGGAACAGCCCGCATCTCTAGGACATTGATGTGGAGGGAGCTTTCTACTGTGGTCCAACTACACTGGGTCTGGTAAGGGTTCAGTTGTGCACCCCAGCCCATCCCTGAAGCCTCCGTGGCGAGGATATGATAAGGGGAGGCAATCAGAAAAGGAACCCCTTTGAGTAAATTGCTAGGTTCCATCCACCACTGGAGTACTTTCTTTACTAGTGAAGTTACTAGAACCTTCTGTTCTAGATCGTCAGTGCATTGATCCCAGTGGACTCAAAGTCCACTGGGGAATCCACATGTGCAGCCTCTCCAGGGGGACCATGACAATGGCTGCAGCCATCAAGCCCAGCAGCCGCAGCAATATCCTGGTGGTGACATACCAGGTGCTGTAAAGCAAGTGGGCCTGTTCTTTCAGGCATTCTGCTCTATCTTGTGGAAAGAAGGCCACACCCTGGGCAGTGTCCAGTATGGTCCCTATATACTGAAGGCGCTGACAGGGGGTCAAGACTGACTTGAGCAGGTAGACCGTGGTTCCTAAGGTGTGAAACAGCAGTCTGGTATGCGCCAGGATGCAGAACAGTTGCTCCTTGGACTGAGCTTTGAGAAACCAGTTGTCCAGGTAAGGGAAGACATACAGTCCCCTCCCTCCTGAGGGCTGCTGCCACCCCTGTCAAGCATTTGGTCAAGACCCGTGGTGCGGAAGACAAGCCAAAGAGCAATGCCCTGAACTGGTAGTGCTCTTCCTGGAACAGGAACCTGCGGTACTGCCTGTGGGAGGCACAAACCTTTATGTGCAAGTATGGATCCTGCATGTCTAGGGAACAGATCCAGTCTCCCTTGGGTAGTAGAGACAGCAGGCCTTGTAAAGTTACCATCCTGAACTTCTGGTACTGGATGTAGAAGTTCAGATTTCTCAGGTCTAGGATGGGCTGCAAATCCCCTGTGGATTTGGGAACTAGAAAGAATTGGGAATATAACCCTCTCTTCCACTGATCTTCGGGAACTGGCTCTATGTCCCTTTTCTGCAACAGCATGTGAATTTTCCCCAGCAGCACCGGAATGTGGTCTGGAGGGCAACTTGAAGGAACATTAGGTAGATCTGGAGGTCACTGCAGAAGTTCTGGAGTGTGGCCTTGCTCTATGAGCTATAAGACCCAAGCATCTGTTGAAACCTCCCTCCACTTGTCCTGGTGGAGCTAGATGCAATCCCCTACCACCACCTCCTGTAGTACTGGAGGGTGGGGGTCTCACAAGGAGTCATGCTGAGGCAGAACCAGTGGCTGGGGCCACACCTCCACCTCTAGGAACCTTCCTGGTGATGGAGGTAGGGGCAGGCAAGGCTGTTCCTGCTCTGCGCTTGCCTGGCTGTCAGTAATTTGACTTGGCTCTGTGGGAGGCTGGATGAAAAGGCACCTTCTGCCCACTTCTTGGCTGAGTATGGTACAGTGAGGGGACTGACCGCAGGGTCCTCGAGGCCTGTAAGTCAGAAAGGATGTCCTGCACATCCGCCCCCAAAGAGCTTGTAACCTCTGAAGAGGGCATTATGGATGGACTGTTGGATGTCAGTAGCCCAGCCAGACAAACTGAAGGCAAGAATGCCTACTCAGGCAGATGCCAAATGCAGTTGCTCCAGTGGGGGCATCTGAGACAACACAGGCTGACCTCAAAAGGTGCTGACTTCCATTTGCCCCAGTCTGAAGGGCATTAAACAGCACCTGCTTCTAGGGGCCCTCTGGAAGGGCCAAGCTATAGCTTAGGCCGTGCTCTAGGGAGTGTTCTGGAAATTGACCACATGGATGATGTAATTAAATGGTAGAGGCATGGGCCCTGTTGCCCAGAAGACCCAGCTTCTTGGATCCCTTATCCGTGGGAGGAGGGCAGAGGTACTGGGGTCTCTTGGACCTATCATGGGCAGCATGCATCACCCCTGAAGCTGCTTGTGGTTGCTCTGTGAAAAAAGGCTTCCCTGAAGGAGCCTGGTACAATGTGTCTGCCGCTCTGGGCATGGCAGGGGAGCAAATGTCTTTTTGATCCTATTTGGTCCTAAACCGGGCAGCCATGGTGGCATCCTCCAATGCAGCTAACAAAAAAGGAATAAGCAGAGGAGGAGAATCTGGCAGACCCGACAGATGAGCTGCCGTTCGCAGGTATCTCATCCTCCTCAGCCACCCGGAAAAGGAGGACAGGGTTGTATCCCGGGGCCCCATCGATAGGCGGTAAAAGCCATAAGGGAGGAAGTGAAAACATTGATGCCCTGGAGTACAGCGAGCATGTTGATGGGGCAGGCGTCGACATGGGGCTGGGCTGATAGTCCCTGACGTCGCAGGGCCTGAGGTAGTATAGGAGCATCCCAAAGGAGAAAGGGACCGCTGGAATGTCGAAAGTGGACCTCCATAGAGGGTCCCAAGGAGCACACTGGCAGCTGACCATGAGGGTACAGAGGTCAGAGAGGCAGGACCAACAGCACTGATGGGGAGCCCAGCTGTGCAAGGACTGAAGAAGCTCACTACCAGAGCCGGCCCTGAGGGATCCAAGGGCAGAGCGGCGAGACACATCACCACCTAAATGGCCCACGGTGCGACAGAGGTGTCTAGCAATGTCGACTGGGGTGGGGGGTGTTTGCAGCCCCGTCAGTGGGCCTTGCTGTCCCAATGCCAGCTGACCATAAGGGAACAGAGGATGTGCAGCACGGACTGTGGGAAATAACAGACCCAACGTCGACACTCCCTTGCTGACCATTAGAGGTCCAGCAAAAAGCACTGCCAGAGCCGTAGTTTGTGGGGAGGAAGGTGATGGATGGCAGGAGGCAGCAATGCAAAGCTGACGACGCAGCCGTGGTTGGCAGCAGGCTGAAGAGGCAATGGGAGGCCCACCCGGAGTCTGTTAGAAAGATCTAAGGCCCTCCTTCGGATCCTGCGACCTGGGGAGTCCGAGGAAAGGGCCAGCAACATGAGGTAGTGTATCTTGAGATGCTCGCTTCACTGGAAGATAACCTGCTGCTCACTGGAGAACAGAGGGGCAGGACTGGTCAGAAGAGTAACTGGGGAACTTGACTGAAGATCTAAGCAGAGATAACAGGCCTAACTGCTGCAGGCCTGCCTAGGAAATACCACCGCCCTCGCTGGATCGCTAACTGTGGATGAAATGGCGATGTTCATCGGTCATAGAGTTTTGATGATGAAGAAATAAATTAAAATAAGAAAATGTAATATTTGGCAGCTGACTGAAGTATCGGTGTCTTCACAGAGTCAGATGTGCAGTGGTTGACGGCAGGAAAAGAACTGAGGAGGGCCCAAGGGCTCCCATCGCTATATAGGAGGACATCACTGGCTGACCTCATTGTGGGCGGCCCCAAGTAGATCTAGAGCTAAAATGTTTCCATGTGGTCCAAGTGTCATAGGTGTGGCCTGATGCAAGAGACACCCTCGATGAAGATCTAACTACGTCAGCTTCCAGGTAAAGTAGGATGTTAAAAGACCACCTAATACTGTCAGGTAGGAAACCTTTTAAAGAGCAAATCGAAAAAGAAAAATGTTTCAGAAGTAACACGTAGTCACAGATAACTTAAAAATTTAATAGCATTAGCCCAGTGGTGTGGAGGAGGACTGAGGCATAGATGCCTCACCTCCTGCCACGCTGATGACCCATGTTCGCATACGAGCGGGTTGCCGAGGTCGGCCGGGTAGGGAGAGGATTGAGCATTCGGAGGAAAGCTCTCCTCTCCCAGAGAGGGTACCAGGTAGTCCCGCCGAATGACTGCCCCCAGGTGGAGGCCTGAGGGCAGAGCCACCAAGGAAGGGAAGGTACTGTGCGACTCCGCAGCGTGCGTACGCCTCCACCTACAACACTGAGATGTCAAGCCCCAATAATAGGGAGGAAAGAAAACCAGGAAAAAGGTGACAACTGGTGAAATGATACTGGTACTCCGTAGGCACTGCACCCGGCCAGCTGGGCATCGTCGTGCCATCGAGGTAAGCCCTGGTGGATGCCAGGGTGTTGGGGCTGGAGGGACTGGTGGAAGGGGGTCGGTCACCATGCGAAGGAGCACAAACAGAATATGGAAAAAAAAATGTTACTAGCATTTTCCAAAAGCGATCAGACAGCTCAACTGAAACATCAAAGGCACAATTTTAGACACATTTCAACATATATGTAATATATATAATTTTAGTTCTACATGGTTATGCATATTAATGAGAAAATAAGGGCAAAGTTCCTTTAACGTCACCTGCTCTGTCTGCTTGGCAACACCTGGCATCATAATACTCTGCTTGTGACATCACAACCTGTTGCTAGAGAAAGGATTATGATGTTAGCAGCAGTAGACTATGATTTCAGGTGCTGCCAAGTAGCCAGGGCTGACGCAGCTCAAGGGACAGTGATCTTGAATTCCTGTTCATTTTAATCGCAAACTGTATTGAGAAAGAAATAATGTGACCTACTGGGGCCACAGTATTCCTTCTCACTACAATTTGTGATCCAAATTGCTTAGCAGTGGCTAATACTTGGCCAAAAACAGTTGTCACCTCAATTATTAATTTTAATGAAATGGAAAGCTGAAATTCAGAAATAATATAAACAATACAAGCTAAATTATGTATTAAAATCATGTCTTATAAAGTTTCTACTCATCATTTCTTTCTTACCCTATGAGCTGGGGGTGGGGGCACAATTGGGGCCCTCATTTTTGTCTCTAACCACCTGGGTCTGGTGGCCAATGCAGGCTTCACTGCCAACCAGGTTCAAAGCTGGCTGGGATGGTTTTAAATGGCTTATTAAAGGGAAGAAATGGGGACAGTAGTTTCAAAGTAAGGTTCCACCCTGTCATTACTTGCTCATACCTTTCTCTGCTTCTCAAGTTTCCCTTATGATGCCAGCAACTCCATGAGGCAATTCTACCTAGAAACTGAATTTTTTTGCAGTGCTTACTGAAAACTCAGTTCAGACTAGGTGTGTGCCAACTGGGAGTCTGTGAACCCTAGGTCGACTGGGGCCTGAATGCATCATAGAGGTGAGATGTTGGGCTCTCAGGGAGGAGGCCACAGTCCAACAGGTGTCCATCATGCACCCCTCCCGACAGCTGCTAAAAAAGCACTGACGTAGTCAGCAGAGGCAAGTGCCCATCCACTGCCCACCCTGCCAGGAAGCAATGGTGCAGATAGGGTGGCCTGAACATCTGTGGGGTGTGCGTGTGTGCATCTGATTAATTTCAAAAAGAGAGAGGAGGCATACACAAACACTGGCCTGAGCAGCTTGGACACCATAGAGCAGAATGAGAGCTAACAGACTGCCTGCATTTGTAACCATCACTAGAAGACGGCTAAAAGTAACCATTAGAAGTACTTATGTGCATTACAGGTACCGTAAGACAAAATCTGGTTACGTTGTCCCTGAGCTTCTTACCCTCCGCCCCAGGATTTGATTGATGGCCGCGCTTTCTTTCAATGTGCACTCTGCTACCACTTTTGCTCTCATTTCCTTCATATACAACATAAACGCATTAAGAGGTTTCTTGATGTGAGGCTTTTTCTTTTCTTCATCCTTTTTGGAATCCTGATGTTTTCTGAAAGAAATGGGGAGGGGGGGCCATTATAGAATCATGACTAAATTACATCGTCTCAATAAAGATCCTCCATCATTTGACATTTGCACTGCTTGACCAGATCGGAGTCAACTCTTAATAGCCTCTGGCTGCACATAAGCAAGTCTCAAAACCACTTTGGCAGTCTAGTATGCTTGGCAAGCTCCGTCAGCAGCGCGGCTCAGTGCAACTTATAAAATATGTTCCCCACTGCACTGTTCGCGCTTCTTTAGCAAGAGTGTGCAGCAGTCATAGGAAATGGAGGCTTAAAGCAATACTTGAATGCGCTGAACGCCAAGATAAAGGCATGAAGAGGCAGCAGAACAGCAGCAAGGTTGCAGTTCTGTAGCAAAACAGCCCTTTTCTTCCCTTCCCTTTTGTTTTAAATAGCTATAGGCTTGCTCAATACTAGTGTTTTACATTAAGTTCAGGAAGCCTAATATAGCAAGATATATAAGTTATGGAAAAATGGTAAACCACTTATAGTCTTGGCAACCTCCCCTCCTTAGTGAGACTAAGATTCTGCTGCCAGAAGCTATCCAGATTTCCGTTATTTGAGGACCCGTGGGGAATGCCTCAAATCATTGTTACTTGCCATTACATTTGAGCTGGATGCAAAAAAAAAAAAAAACCCTCCCCTCAAACAATGAAGAACTAAAGAGTATGGACTTACGAGCTATGGAGTGAGCCAACGTCACTCTGGGAAGACTCTTGTTTGACTGTCGGTGTGACGATGGCAGGGTGAGGGATTCCAGTTGTGTGTAAACTATGATGTGGTGGCACCATGTGTGGGGGAAACCTAGAGGAGAGAAAGCTGTGTAATTCGTCAGAATCAACATGAATGAAGGGCGAGGGATGTGTACAAGACAAGGCATATACATATCAGAGATGCGCACAAAATCCAAGCACGAGTATATGAGAGCCATCAGAATTAAAGTAATGAATTAAACATTAATGACTCACATCATACCATTAAATCTAAACTACTCCCTGCTCATTATTACTGACATCACCTGGTTATGATTTGCCTTCTCATCTGTACAAAAGACTAATTCAATTTTTTACACCAGGGATCGTTCTATGATGCCACCAAGGTATTAGAAAACGGAAACTGCACAATGGGAGGCTGTTACAGCACTCTGCATAAAATGTTTTTAATGGAAACAAATGCATAAAACGCAAATGACTGAACTGCTTAGCTTTAGGGACTTTTTTTTTTTTTATCTCTCATTACATCAGCCAGACATGTAAGTATTGCTACATAGGCACGTGCTTATAAAGAAAGACAAAATATGTATACTATAATGTAATATATTGTCATCAAGTCACAATACTAGCAAAATAAAGTTGAAACAAGCATGACACAGAACAAAAAGTGAAAGATAAATTGTGAACAGCAGGTAGGTCAAACACCACATTTATAATTATGACAAGAAATCATTTTAAATACTTTAATACCCCTAGTTTCCCCCCTTTAAATTGTATCCACTATTCTGACTTGTTTTATTTCTTAAACAAATAATTTAAAAAAACTGCGTTTTACTGCCATGGAGCCTGTCTTACAGTGTCCCTCACGGTTTGCTGCAGACCATTTCTATGCTTTCTGTGCTTTCATCATGCAGGCACTGTTGAATGAACAGTACTGAATGGAAAGCACGATACAGAATGTACAGGAAACCATGCGGCAGATAACAGCAAATGAGAATGTGGGAAGAAGCAAGGCGCTGGAAGGGAGTGATGGAGTGATTCAATGGTAACCAATAATAGCCCGCACGTTTCCGCAGTCTGGGCACCACCGAAGAGAGGAAATGAGAGGCTGTTTACAGGTATCTATATTCAAAATGGTTTCCCCATCACTTTTAGAGGATGACCATAGCAAGTTTCATGACAACAGGCTATGATGTCAAGAACAATCATGAAATCAGTCGGGGACAGTCAGCCTTTTTGAAAGACTTTTTTTAGTACTGTGTTGTCTGAAATATTTATTACACCAATAATAGGAGAGGGGGGAAAAAAAGACTAGAAAACCCTAAAGTTAAACATATTTGTAAACGCTTAGTTGTAGCTGTTTATTTCAATAACTTCTTGCACTTTAAGAAATATTGCTTATTCCCAGAAAACCAAATGGTGTATTTTTCCATCCTCTTACGGCAATTAAATCTACACTCTCTCCATCTCACCTTTCAGATCAGGAGTGTCTCTGAGTCACTTCTGACATCACTCAATCAACCAGACATCACAGGGAAACATCAGACAAATAAAACATTTAGACCCATTTCTGCAGAGATTCCACATATTTTCTATGCCCCGCTCCCCTTTATTCCTACGCACAAAACAGGATCACTACCCATAGACTTTATCTGCTCTGCTTGCTTCTCTACATCACTGTCATCTATTTATGCCAACATTTTATTGTTCCCACAGCAACAGACTGTGTTGCCACAAGTAGGTGACTGTCACTTCAGGCGAAGACAAGCATTGGGAGGTAGTGAATTCTAGGATACAGTTATCTCGTTTTTAACTTTCTTTTTGCGATAGCTTTTTCAGAAGGTAAACATACTGAAATAACATTCACGTTGTGTGTAATTATGACACCTCTTTCACACCTCTCCCCCACGCCAGTACCCCTCCCCGTAGTTTTCTCCCCATGCCTGTCCCCCACCTTCACTTGTCTCCTACTGAGCTCCAGCTTGCACCCCCACGCTGCTGGCATCACTGCAGCAACCCCCAATCACTCGCCTCCCACAAAACAACAATGCCGTCCTTAGGCTGCTCCCCACCCACTCCCCCTCTGTATAGCTAGTCCTCATCTTTATGGTCTGTACTCCCAGGGGCCTGATGACCCTAAATTGAAAGACTAAAGCACGTCCATTGAAACTGTTTCCTTTAAGCTGTATCCTGAATGTTCCCTCACTGAAATACTTTATACCCTTGAAACCATGTTCCTCCTACTTTATTTGTAACCTGACTGAAACAAACTGTTCCTTCAATGTATTCTAACTCGTATCGTTCAAGTGTATGCAACCGATATGCTTTGTCTAACTTTTTTTGTAATCTCTGCAACCCTATGTTTGACTAATTGTTTTGTGTATGACCTGGAACCTTAGTAAACGAGTCCCAGGACTCAAAGATATTAATCCTAAACTGCAATAAATAAAAATAAATAAAGAACAATGAAAAAGTAAACACAGAAATACAAGAACTAAAAACCAAGTTGTGTTTCAAATTGAGGTTTTCTGAATGTGGATTCTCTCAGTTAACCAAATTTATCATGAAACGGGGTCAGAAAGCCTTATTCACTGTGCTGCAGATATCAATGCATACACAGCAGTTTTTGAACATGAAAACCATGTCTCCCTTCTGCATGTACTCAACACTGTGTAGTAAGCTTTCTTTAGTTTTTACTTTTATAGATAGAAGTTAACTGATTAAAACAGATTCATAGCTTAATTTTGATAACGGACTGTCTGCTTAAATCCAGAAACCTTTCCAGCGATAATTGTGGTATTTGAGTTCACTTTGACCCTTGAAGATAAGGAATGTTGCCTTAATTTAACTGTTGCTGTTCCTATAAAAACCTGACAATCTGATTATTTTTATGATTACCTTTGTATGTAAATACATACCTTCGTGTGTGTGTCTATACAAAGATTATTACAGTTGTCCTGACTATTTTTATGACTGCCCTTGTATGTATGTAAATACCTATGTATGTATATGCCTATATAAAGATTATTACACTTGCCCTGACAGTACAATCAGATTCACAAAACTGGCAAGAAAAATCCTACTCTACCATTGGTGCAAACACAACACATGACCATGCATTATTCATTATTCCCCAACAATCACATGCTTATACCCTTTTCACATGTTTGTTTTTCCCCTCTGTATTAATATTGTGCTTATAACATGTGCTACCATAAAATACAAAGGCAATTGGTTAATGCGCATCACCTGACCGTTGATTAGTCCTGTACATACGCACAGTTATTAAGCGCCCATAAAGAAAATTCCCTGAGCAGACCTGAACTCATTATTTGTGGGGAAAATCATTTGCAAACGGCAGCTGTTGAAATGCACTGCGATGCGGGTGACAGAAAGATACCGCAGTCAGAGTTGTAACTGTGCTGTATATGTCCCAGAGTTCAGAAACACAGAAACATAGAATGTGACGGCAGATAAGGACCGCTTGGCCCACCTAGTCTGCCCATTTTCCTACCTAACAGATAAGCTGCAGATCCTAGTTAACCAACAGCTTACTTCCTCCTACCCCCATATAGGACTGCCTTATGTCTGTCCCATGCATTCTTGAATTCCCCCACTGTTCTCGACTCCACGACTTCCTCAGGGAGGCTGTTCCATGCATCCACAACCCCCTGTGTGAAACAATAGTTTGGCAAGGAGTCCAAATTATTTGTCTATCTTGTCCCTGTGACACTTCCCCGAGTTGTGATAGCAGTATCTCCCCCCCCCCCCCAAACAAGATAGAGAGCGACTCACACAGTTAAAGTCAGAAGTAGAGGCTAAAAGCAGGACACATAAGTGAAAGCTCCTGCAGTATCTTCCTCTGTGGCAGTTTCCCTTACAATGCCCTCCCATACACACAGCCGAGAGAGAAGTGATGCATTCTCATGGCTTGTGGCTTTCCACTTAATCTGTTTCGGAGCACAACCTCGACCATGCAAGTCAGCCAGCACCTGTTAGCGACAGTGTGACAATAGAGATACAGAAAGAATGCCCATTGCTGCTTCACTTCCTATCCCACAGCACAGAGAGAGAGAGAGAGCTACAGTCAGAGACAGTGTGTCCTGAGAGAGAGAGACAAGAGAGTAGCACTGCAGAATTTGGCACTGTCCTGTGTGTGTGTGTGTGTGTGTGTGTGTGTGTGTGTGTGCATTTCTGTGTGTCTCTCTCTTTCTGTTCACTTCAGTGGGTTCTGTGAGTATTTGTGATGCGTTTTCTGTCCAAGGGAGATATGACAGGAGAGAGCCAAAAGCAAAGAGCACCATGCAGAGCAGAGTGTGAGAGATAGATGCAGGTCAGTGTCAACAGAGAGTGGTACTCCTCCTGAGTGCCAAGGTTGTCGCTGCGAGAGAGGGATGAGAGAGAGAGGTGCAGTGAGCTGGGCACTGGAAGTGTTCTGTGTGTCTCTCTCTGTCTCTCTTCAGTGTGCAGATTTGCTCCCGCATTGCGCTCTTCTAGATGGGGACCTTTCCTGCTGAATCCCCATCCCACCCCTGGTGCAATCGGGTGACAGTAGTGACAGTGAGAGGTAGCATAGCAAAAGGGGCTCATAGTTCATCTAAGCATCCGCAGCACCAGCACAGTGTTCAAATGCAGTGACGATTCCTGCGAAGTCGCTGTGACTTAATTTGACATGCATCCTATCGTTACTGACGCAGCCTTTGTAAAACCACCCTGTATTTCCTTAGCAACCTCCAATGTTCCAGGTCGGTAATGTTAGAAAACAGTGCTGCATGTAGATGAGCACTGCACCGATGCCATCCATATGGTCCCAACCCACTGTCCGCTACTAGAGGTCTGTCCTATAGCCTTTTTTCTTTCTCATATTGAATCACGCCACCTGACCCTAAAACAGTATTTGTGATTTTCCTTTTACTTTCCTGACCGTAACAGATGTTGACAAGCACCTGCCTTTTTTTTTTTTAATCTGCTAGTAGTACATTTAGTCATACTGATGGATTCTTTGGCCATAAACTTACTGAGCTTCTCAGCAACTGAGAAAGCTGTCTGCAAGGAAGAACATATCGCACAAAGACGGTAACAACCTCACCCTGAGGTAGCATGTGTATGTTTTGCCTCTTGCACTACAGTGCAGCTGTTTCAGAAAGGATGCTATGCACAACAAATGTCAGAAATCATATCAGCACACTATTAACCTGCCATTATTTGTGGGGGTACTATTTTTCTAGGTGGCAGGATACAGTAATTTTTTTGGCTTTTAAACAGGGAGAAAACACCTTGCTGTTTTCTCCTTGTTTTGAGGGTAACCCTATGTTATAAGCACAATAACCAACTAAAGGGTGTGCAGTTACTGGGGATTAATCAACACTCTGAGTGTAGTGAGGATAATCAGCCTGCGGCCTCGTGCCTCACAACACACCCGGGGTGTTGATTAATCCCCAGTAACCGCACACCCTGTCGTGGGTTACTGTTTGCTTACTTTACATATGTAGTAGCACATTTCAGGGTATGTAGTCGCATCTGATAGACATGATTCCTCAGATGAAGGCACTTGGCTTTGCCTCTTGCCTCAAAACACACTAAAAGCATGCATAACTGCAGAAACTGCACAGCCGGTTGTGCATTATCACTTAATCATTTTCATGAGCACCTCCAAGCCTCTTTACTCATGAGTGTGTGATCAGGCTTGGAAGTATGAAAGAAAATTAATCTGATCATATACTTGGGGCAATCATACAAATCAGATTATAAAAAGAAAACAGCTACCCTTGATAGGCTAAATGGTTGAAATACATACATGGAAATAAACATTTTTATGCATGTACATAAAAATAAATTTTATTTTCATATATGCCTACCAGCAAGTCTAGATAATATGAATATCTGTCTCCTACAGGGTATGCACAATGGGACTCTGAATGCCATTTATCATCGTGAGTTATGGAGCAGGACCATAACTCACGAGTAGCAGAGCCACAAGTGAGTTGCTGCATGTAAGTTCTGCCCCCTTACAAGTGATGATAATTGGCATATTCGGTATCTGGTCATTGTGTGTCCTGTTTATTTAATGTATTTAACATTGTAAAGCCTTTAAATGTTAGCTTAATAAAGATGTAACTGTTTGTTTGATTTCACTGGTCCCTATAAGGCCTCTGACATGTCTGACTTTGTGCAAGCTGCTCTTCCATTGGTTAAGGTCCTTTGTGACCTGCTCAAAATACAAGTAAATGATATATCCAGCATTGTAGTTTGACTCTCACCTACGCTGTATAATATTTGCATACTGTTGAGTACATTCTGCAAGTTGTGATTTATTTTTCCTGCCTCCTCACTGATGAAGATAAATGGTATACCTTGAATCAAGCCATCGAATAGCCCATATCTATCCATCCATCTATACAGAGAAAATATAGTGGGCAGGTGAGTAAGGTATACGTTTGATGAATCAAAGTGCTTCAAACTTGGAAAAAAATGCTCAATTTGAAGCACATACACTGCATTTCCAAGTGTAGAATGAGTATGTGTCCTCAACATATTTGTTAAAGAGTAATTCAAAAAAACTGGGGAGCAAAACAGACCAGTACTTACCATATGTGGAGCACTGGCAGCAGTGGAATAACACATTTTTTCTCCACTAGCGAATGGGTAAAACGCATAAAACTCATGAGTGGCAAAGCCATGAGTTATGAAAGTCTTTCCACTCATATGGAGATAAATACAGGTTACTCACCTGTAACAGGAGTTCTAGGAATGGTATATGTTGTTCATCCACACTGTCTGGCAGGTATCCTTGCCGCTTTAAATCTTGCCGGAAGGTCTTCAAGCTGGCTCCTCCCACCCACCCGGGTGGTAAAACTCTTGGCTCCGTCCCATGACGCCAGATCTGGCCCGCTGGAAGCTCAGGTTGTGCGTCGAAGCCGGGGAGGTCGGGTGGGTCGTGTGGATGAACAACATATACCATTCCTAGAACTCCTGTTACAGGTGAGTAACCTGTATTTCTAGGGACATGGATATGTTGTTCATACACACTGTCTGCAGACTCCTAGCAGTTCTCCGGGAGGAGGGAGGCAAGGCGCACACCCCCTACTTAGGAAATAGAGACTGGAGAACCGAGGCCCCAAAACCAGCATCCGGCGTGACTCAAAGTCGTCGTGGTAATGGGTAACAAGGTGTGCTGACTTCAGGTAGCAGCCCTGCAAATTTCCTGGATAGGACGCCCCTGGAAGCAGCCACCGATGCAGCAGTATGACTGGTAGAATGAGCTCTTATCCCTCTGGGAGGCTCCATGCCAGCAACTTATAGCAGAGATCTATGCAGGAGGTGACCCACCTGCTTATAAATCCGCTTGGCTGCAGGTCTGCCAGGTGCGGCTTCAAGCGTAGGCGACAAACAGCTGGCGAACCTCTCCCCAAATTTCAACCGTGCGTTCCTTATAATAAGCGAGCGCCCTTCTAGGTTCCAAAGTATGAAGCCTGTATTCGGCCTCCGAGGTGTGATTGGGGTAGAACACCGGCAGAGTCAACACCTGGTTAAGGTGAAACTCTGACACCACCTTCGGAAGGAATTTCGGGTGGGGGCGCAGGACAACCTTGTCCCTGTGGAAGACCATCCTTCTGGCTGACGTGATAGCCACCAAGAATGCGGTCTTCCACGACAGGTGAGAGAGTTCACACCTGTGCATTGGTTCGAATGGCTTGCCCATGAGCTTTGCCAGTACCAGCAGTAAATCCCACGGAGGTGGAGGTTCTCGCACCGGAGGGGAAATGTGATCAAGGCCTTTGAAAAAGCGCCCGACCACCTTCTCCTGCGCCACCGACTGCTCCCCGGCCTGCGCCCGGTAAGCAGAGATGGCTGCCAGGTGCACCTTTAGGGTCGCCGACTAAGCCCTTGACTAGAAAGGGACCATAAATAGTCCAAAATGCTTGCCAAAGAACAGGAGGAAGGGTCCAAGCCCTTGCCCTGACACCAAATGGAAAATCTCTTTCATTTGAAGGCATAGCATTTCTTGGTCGACTCCTTACGGGATGCCTCAACAACATTGAGGACCTCGTCGGAAAGACCCAAGGCCTGGAACTCTAGCCACTCGGGAACCAGGCCGTCAGGTGCAGGGATTGAAGGTCCGGATGGAACACCTTCCCCTGATTGACTGAAATCAGATCCGGGCGAGCTGGAAGCTGCCTCGGGAGCCTGGAGCTGAGGCTGAGGAGATCTGGGTACCAGAACTGGCGGGGCCAGTCTGGGGCTATCAGAATCACCTGCGCCTTGTCCCTCCTTGCCTTGAGAAGCATCTTGTGAATCAAGGGAAATGGGGGAAAGGCGTAAGAGAGGCCCGGGGTCCACAGCCTCGAGAAGGCATCCCCCTGCAGCGAGCCCCGCTGAGGGGGGCGGGCATGAAACAGCCTCAGCTTCGCATTCTCCCTGGAGGCAAACAGGTCCACCTGAGGTGTGCCCCAGTGGGAGAACAGATCTTGTACTACCTCCGGCAGGAGAGACCACTCGTGAGATGCAGCCCCTATCTGGCTCAGGGCATCGGCCAGGGTGTTGGAGGCTCCTGCCACATGAATGGCTAGGAGATCCGCCTCCAGGCTGCACATGAGTGACCAAATGCGGAGAGCTTCCTTGCATAGAAGCATGGAGCGCGTCCCGCCCTGGCGGTTTAGGTAGTACATGGTCGTGGTATTGTCCGTCTGGACTTGGACCACTTGACCCCGGAGAAACGGAGTAAAGGCAGTGAGCTAGGCAGACTGCCGGAGCTCCAGCAGGTTGATGTGGCATTGGGACTCCCTGGGGACCAGAGGCCGTGCACTCGGTGTTCCCCCAGATGGGCACCCCAACCCATCAGAGAGGCATCGGTCGATAGAGAGACCGTCGGCTTGGGGCGGACAAACGGGATGCCCTCCTGCAGATGAGATGGAACGGTCCACCACTGGAGAGCGTTCCACATCTCCTGGGTCACCATCACTAGCTGGTCCAATGGATCGCAGCGTTGTGACCACTGGCTGGCCAGTCCCCACTGAAGGGGGCGCATGTGCCAGCGTGCCCAACGGACCACGCGGTACAGGCCGCCATGAGACCCAGGAGGTGCAGGAAGTCCCGGGCAGGTGCGATTGCCCAACCAGAAATGATTGGGCAAAGGAGGAAAGAACCTCGGCCCTGTCCGGGCGAGCCGTGCTCTGGCTCGGGAGAGTCGGGCTCTGCCCGATAAACAGAATCACCTGCTTGCTTGAGTTCCAACTGCCTCGTTGATGAGAAGGCCGACTTGAGAGCAAACCTGGAGGGCCAGATCTCTGGACCGCTCCACCTCCTGTCTGGAGGGGGCTGCTATCAGCCAATCGTCCAGGTAAGGGTACACCCGGACCCCTCGGGCGCCGCAGGAAAGCTGTCATCACTGCAATGCATTTGGTGAAGACCCTGGGAGCTGGAGACAGGCCGAAGGGCATGGCTCGGAACTCGAAGAGGGATCCCTCCGCTCGAAAGCGAAGGAATCTCCGATGTGATGGACGGATAGGGACGTGAAAGAAAGCGTCCTGCAGGTCCAGAGAGCAGAACCACACGCCGTGTTCCAGAGATGGTATTATCTGTGCCAGAGTGACCATCCTGAAGGTTCGAGACCTTAGGAACTTGTTCAGGTCGTGTAGGTGGAGAATGGGGCGCCTGCCCCCCATCCGTTTCGGAACCAGGAAGTACCTGGACATGAACCGGGTCTGAGGGGGTCCTCTACTTCCTGATCACCTCCTTTTGGAGGAGGAGAGCGATGTCGCTCAACAAGCCGACAGTGAAGCTTACGGACCCCGAGGCCCCCGAGGCGACAGCTCTGAAGGGCGGGCCTGCTCTCGAATTCAGAGGCAGGCCTTTCACCACCCTCTCAGTACCCACCTGTCCGTGGTAATAGCGGACCAGGCGGAAAGGAAGTGTTGGAGCCGTCCTCCCACGGGGGGAACCAGGGGTGAGGTGACAGGGATGGGGGCGACACCCCTCAGCCCGTCACTGGGCAAGCTTGGAGGAGGGACCAGCCGAGGGACCTCCTGGGCCTTTACCTCCCTGCTTCCTGTTGGAGGAAGCCGACGGCTTGGGTTTGGGATGCCAAGCCCGAGCCTGCTGGCCCTGACGCTGTTGCGGTCAGGGCCACAGGGCGAGAAGGACGAAAGGGCTTAGGCTGTGGCTTACGGCCTTTGACCTTCTGAGCGGAAGAGACAGAGTCCAAGGTAGCATTGGACTCTCGATCCTCTGCAGGTGACCTTCCACCCCAGGGCCGAAGAGGTCAGTCCCCAAAAAGGGAACATCCGCCAACTTGTGCTGGGTATCCGAGGTAAAGGTGGATATCCTCAGCCAAGCCCGATGACGCATGGCCACTGCGGCCGCCACAGACCTGGCACAAGAGTCCCCAATGTCTAAAGCAGTCTGGAGCTGCTGTTTGGCCACTGCCCTGCCCTGGTCCCGCACCTGCCTGACCGTAGTCTGCAGATCCGCGGGAAGATGAGGGACGACCTCAACCAGGGAGCCCAACAAGGCATGAGAAAAATGTGCCATGAGGACGGCCGAACTGGCCTGACGAAGGCCGAGAGAGGACGCAGCATAGACTTTTCGCCCGGCATAATCCAATTTCTTGATTCCTTGTCGGGAGGTTTGTCCACATTCCCATGCTCCCGGGCACCGGAAAACGCTGTCGGTAACCAACCCCTCAGCAGAGGGGTGTTCCGAAAAACCGGACAGGGAACTGGTAGGGACCGCATACTTCCTGGCCATCCTGGCCGAAGGCGCAGGGCAGGAAGCAGGGCGCTGCCAAAGCTCCAAAGCCGGACCCACTATGGCCTTGGCCACCGGAAAGGCCTCCGTAGGGGAATCCCCTCGGTCCAGAATCTCCGTGAGGGGATACCTGGCTCATTTAGAAACGGGTTCGAGCTTCATCCCGGTGGACTCAGAGATGAGCCGAAGCAACCCTAGGAAGGACGAAGGGCTATCGTCCACTGACTGTCCTCCTGAGGACTCCAAGTCCATTCGCTTGGAGAAAAGGGAGGAATCATCCTCAGACTCGGAAGAGTCCTCAAAGAGCTGCCTCGGGCCTGAGCCACCCTCCACCTGCCGAGGTCTATCGGGAGTGAGGGTGACAGACAGCCTATGGGGCAAACCCTAGCTTCATCGAGAACTTTTGGTCGGAGCCCCAACTAACGGCTGTGGAGGCGGAGGTTCCACCAGAATCGGTTGGGCAGCTGGATTTGGCCGAACAACCGGCCTGGGAACAGGCTCCTCGGCTACAACGAGGGGTTGTTTCGGCCGCTCCCGTGACAGCCACTTAATGGCCGGGGAAGACGACTGGGTCGGCTTATTCCCGGTCAGAAGGAGCTGTTGCCACATGAGTTCCTCTCATCTCCGAAGCAACTTGCGCCAAAGCCTCCCCTCGTCCGAGGAGGAGGAAGAGCGGCGGTGCCGCCTGCCGCGGTGCCGAGACAGAGACCGCCTATGACGGCAGGATCGGCTGGACCGCGAAGATGTCAGAGACCGAGAATCTCGGCTAGGCCGAGGACAGTGCCGGGAGGTGTCGGGAATCGGCACTCCCTTCGGTTCGGACGATTCCACCGAAGGCTCCGGAACCGGAGGCACAGACGAGCCGACGGGATCCTCAACTCCCACCGGGGGAACCGGGGAGAGGGGGTTCTCAGCTTCTCCAGCCGACAACCCATCTAATGGGTCGAGAAAAATCTCGACCGCGTCGACGGGAGTCTCGGTCAACTGGCCTGACGGGGACACCGTGAAGCCAGTGGCCGAAGCTGATGGGTCGACCGAAGTCGACTGTCGACAACCAGGGGAGGGGGATCTTTCCTGCTCCCAAGAGCGTCGACGGTGAGACTTACTTTTGCTCTTTTTGGACCGAGAAAAAGGTCCAGAAGAAGTTGGACCCTCACCTTTCGTCGAGAGGGTCAGACAGAGCTCCTTAAAGGAAGCCGAATACGAGGCACCGAGAGAGAGCGGGACAAATGCCGCAGCCGAGGTAGAAGCGGCCCGCGCCGCCTCCTCTTCGAGGGCGATCATCTGCTCGAGCTGATCCGCTGAGCCCGCCGCCGCGGACACTGCCAACCGGGCCTCTTTAGATTTAACGGAGGAAATCTTTTCTCGGGGCCTTCAGTTGTAAGCGGGCATACGGTCTTGAGGGCGTGGGCGAAAAAGAGAGCACAGGTCATGAAGCCTGCGGGTGGTGCTCAAGGCCCAAGCAGTGAACACCGTGGGTGCGGATCCGTCCGAGACATCTTCTGCCCGCAGGGCATCTCCGGAAACCGGGTCGATTTGTTCATCGCGAGCCGAGGGAGAGAAGACCAAGTCTTTTAGCAAAAACTTTTGATTTCGAAAATTCGAAGAATTAGGAACCAGTCTTATACGCAGAGCGTTAAGGAGGGAACCTGAGCTTCCAAGCGGTAAGGAAGATCTGGCGTCATGGGGCGGAGCCGAGAGTTTTACCACCCGGGTGGGTGGGAGGAGCCAGCTTGAAGACCTTCCGGCAAGATTTAAAGCGGCAAGGATACCTGCCAGACAGTGTGGATGAACAACATATCCATGTCCCTAGAAATATAATTATTCCACTGCAGCGCAATATGCATTTGATATATACAACACACTATTTTAACCTGCAGGGCACGGTAAGGAAGTTTATTGCAAAAACTATGTTGATGTATTCGGGTAGGGTTACAAAGCCACAAAAGGTGGGAAATCCCCGACACCCATCTCCCTCCCTTCCCCTACATTCGTTACCCAAGGCCAAACTACAGATGCGGTCCTGTGCCTCACACGTCTACTGCTTCAAGCTACAGGTCTCGGACCCTATGGTAAGAAAAGGATGCATTTCCTGCCTTCATGCAAATCCCTGTGCTAAGAAAGCTGAGACTCATTTTTGTGCTTTGCGCAAAGAAAGTTATGACTGAAGGCCCTACAGGAAGCAGCAAAGCTGTGGAGCATGGTGTTGGAACTGTAGCTTGAATGGTGGGGCCATGGCCTCAGACCAATAGTTAGACCTTGGGTCATAAGGGTAGGGGATGTGGTTGGGCATTCAAGTTGAAAACCATAACAACTCATTAACCTCCTTTTGTGGCTTTTTCTTTTCAACTGGGGCACTGTATGACTAGGTTTTTGTACGTAGGTAAACCTATTCAAAATTACAGATTTGTAGCGGTTTTCAACAGCTTAATGCCATTTAACCACATAATTCAAGGGTTTCAACGTCTGTGTTCAACAATTTATATGGGAAATTCAACACTCTGTGAATTTGTTTTAAATGACAACAGGCAAGGAAGTTCATGTGAAAACTGTGAGCAGCACTACGATTTGTCAAAAAAAAATATATATATATATATATATATGATTAGTCTGATAATTATAATTGACTAAAGGTTGTCAGTTCTAAGGGGAGAGTCCAACACATCCATAACATAGTTGCTGTGTGAATAACTTCCAATCACGTGACTGGAATGACGATAACATGTATGTATGGAACTATCTGTGATAACTTTACATGTTATTTATCCCAGATACTCCGGCCAACATGCAGCATCTCATTCTCAGTGAGACCTAACAACTTCTGCCACTTATACAGCTGGGTGGAATGAAGAATGGAAGATCAAGAGACTTACTTAACTTGTCAACCCACTAGCGCAGGTGCAGTGTTGAAACTTATGATGCGGGTGACCTGGGTTCGCATCCCAATCCTGGAGCATCGGAGGGCTGACTGGGGAGTTCGGAGGGGGGAGAGAAAGACTGGGCATCCCATGGTATGCTCCTTCTATCGAGAGGGAGGGTTGCTGGTGCGGCTGCTCTACTACTACCTGGGTGGCCACAGATGGCAGCGAAGTGGAATGCCAGTCAGAGGGGGGATGCCGACAGGTGCTCCAGCAGCACAATCTTCCTGAACTGTCACCATGCTGCCAGCTTTCCAAGGGAGGGAAAGGAACAAGTGGACAGCCTGACTCGATGAAGCCTGGTACACTCGGGCCCTGTGCTGCCAGGGTTGCCCCCACATAGGGTACACAAAGGGGGTGTGAAGCTGAAAAGGAGCCAAGGTAAAGCTGGGTGGGGCTGGGTGGTTGAGGGCAGAGTCAGTGAGGAAGGGCTCACAAATAGTAAATAATTATGAACAAAAATACTTGTTCAAGACCACACAGTGAACCAGTGGCTGTGGTGCAGTTTGAACCTGGATACATATACATTTATAAAACAGGCTGAACAAATCCAGAATTTGATTGGCTGAAAACTGTCATATTGTGTTGTGATATCTGAGCATAACCCAACAACTTGGCTCTTGCAGCAGATTATTCATTATTTCCAGCCTATTAGGATTTTATAAGCATAATAACACACTCCAAGTCATATAGAGAAGTAGAATATACCATGCGCCTGACAGCCCACGCAAGGCATCCTTATGTCATATATCAGTACGAAAAGGACCTTGCTGGGTGTAGTATATGTAGGTGATAACACACAACAGGGTGTGCAGTCATGTTGATATACGCATCCTCAAGTATGTTGCAAGGCACGAGGCAAAGAAGAAGAAGAATAATCAGCATTTATATAGTGCTTTTCATACACAGTATCCCAAAGTGCTTTACAAGCAATGCTAGACTGGTAGTGAAGTGACTGAATGTGTGTGGTGGCGGCCATATCGCACATCATCACCCACACACAGCCTGGATAATTGCATGAACCGGTTTATGGGAATTGGAATGTTGGCCAGGACACCAGGAATGTTCCCTGCTCTTTGCGAAAAGTGCCCTGGGTTCTTTTACTTCCACCTGGACACCCTCCAGGACAACACCAGGACTGGCAGAAGGGACCTCGGTTTAACGTCTCATCCGAAGAGTGCCTACAACCACCTGAGAAATGCGTATATCAAGCAGCGACGGTACACTGATACAATGGGTGCCAAATTAATATGTAGGGGAAAAATACATTAAAAAAGGTGCAGGCTTGCAGACACTGGGAAGTACTGCATGACCATGTGATGTAAGCACCAATAGTACAATATTGTTTTTCTTGCCCATTTTATAAAATAAATGGCATCTACACACACATATAAGGGATATGACATGAGCTAATGTAAGATATCAGAAATATCTTATTGAGTTGTATGTGACCTCTGGCCTCACAGGTGGCAAGACAATGCATAAGGTCTTAAGGGATCACGTACAATGAAAGAAATAGTTGATATCTTACATTAGCTTGTATTAAAATTAATGCACACAACAGTACCTTAATATTTTACAACTAAAGCTGTAAACGGGTTTCATTCACTGAAAGGCATACTGTATACTGTCAAGAGTTTTCATGCTCGTTTCTATGAATGGAATGCCTCTGAAGAATGTGCGAGTAATATTCGTCACAGTGGCACTGTGATTACATAATTTGTGCATCCTGTTGCTACTTGTCTATTGGCAATCAGTCAATTATGAATTAACTAACAGGTAATATATCTTAACAGTGTGATATAACTAATAGGTGATATTGTTATATTCTGAACCTTAGTTCTATTTTTTGTCACAGATCGCACTTATTATCTTTGCAGCTGTATCACCATGCCCATCACATTTATTATAATCTGCAGGTTATGACCTCACAAGTATGCGCACGCACACACAATTTCTCATTTACCCACTCCCCAGGACTTAGCTGAAACAGGTCTTGCGTTCACCCTCCCATCTATGTTACAAACAAGTCGCAAGACCTAGTCTACCTTTCTGTTGCATAAAATAAAATCAATTGTGGCTTCACCACTCATAGACTATCAGGTATAATTTTCATTAGGCCCATGCCATAGTCTATACACACACACACACCCACCCCATGTATCCACAAATTCTCATTCATACATATACACACGAGCACGTGTGCATATATACATCTACACATTTATAAACCCAAGTAATCCACCTCCCATATGTAGATCTAAACCACAAATGCATACAGAATCCATTCACCCTTTCTGAAGACTAGATTTTTCTTATGAGCTGAAATAAACATTCCCCTTCCCCCATCCCCCAAATTAAAAAAAAAATCCTCCTTAGAAGCTCATTATATACCCCAGTCTGCCTTCATGGCTCCAAGCCAGAATATAATGATGAGCCTAACTTGTAAAGGACAACTAATTTTTTTGTTCCTTGCTGTCTCGGGGGGCTTTTCTCACTTTCGTACATGCTTTCACTTCCCCTCACTGTTGACATATTTTTGTGAGATGCATGTCATCCCAGCTACCTCGACTGTATGCACCAGCGGTGGGATGCATTTGTTTTTTTTTTTCCCTTTTGCAACAATCCTCCTTTGAGTTGCATTGGGTCTGTCATTATTCCCTCATTTTCCCTGCGCACTTGTTACATTTCATCTATTTCTGCCTCATTTCTTTTCCCCCAGCCACGGTGCACCCACGTTATGGTTTATACATGATCCAGCTCGCTTTGAAGCCAGCCGATTTCAGAGCCAGCTCTCGTCAAGAGAAACACCTTCTACCAATTTAGCAGACTAAGGGCCCCGAGCTCCAACATCTCAATCTAAAGGGGGGTCGCAGGGTGGCAAAAACGAGTGTCAGCAAGTGCTGTTTAATTGCCAATCTAGGCTTCTCCATGGTGTTTAAAGTATAATGACCCATCATTTAATTCCAAGAAATCTGGGCCCTGCTGCTGGATGGAATGAATATCAAAGGGTGCGCTGGAACAGGGCAGGGAGCCTACATTTCCGATAACTGTCATAAGGATAATAGACCTGTACTTCTGTCACCCCATTATCACAATAATGTCTTTAATTTGCTGTATACTTTTTTTGCGCCCCCCCCGCCCAATACCTAGATATCTTTCATACTGTCTACCTTGGGAATACAGCCAAGGTCTGACTAGCCTCTCTAATGACTGCACAACTTGTGCACAACGTGCAATTGTAAATTAAAAGTATTTGTTAGCTGGCAACATACATATATTTTTAGTAATAACATATTTCTGTCCAAAACATCTAATAACTTTTTTTCCCATTTTATTCCTAAAGTGGGATGTGTCTGAAGTATTTTTTTTAAGTTCCTACTCTCACTGTTTACCATCAGAGATGTGTAGACTTCACCCTGCCATATCTAGTCTGAATCTAATCTGTAGAGTCCCAAAAGTAACCATAATGGAAGAGAGTTTTAAAAATTGCTTGCTGCTGATTCATTTATTAACTTGTGTCATCAGTGACACAACTAGGAATATTTCTGTTTTAAAAATATAGAAGGGAGTTAAAAATATTCCGATGATGAAATCTAAGCATGTCAGAAACACATTACTGCTAAAAACAAAACAAAAACTATATGACAATTTGTTGTTTTCCCTCAACTATTTAAGCGTCTCTTTTTGGGAGTTTAACGTTTTTCTTAAAGTTCTCTAACTGTAAAACATACTTCTACACTGAAAACCATATGGCCTTCACACTTTTTTATTTTGGTAATGTTCAATAATGGGCAGAAATGTAACGACAAAACAATAGCGTGCATTTATTCTGCTGAAGGTTACGAAGTAAAAAGCGCAAGTGAGCAATATGCCTTACTGCTACAGAATTATAGAGCTCTCAATATAAACATTTCCACAGCTGGATACATTACATGAAAGAATGAGGCTTCCTCATCCCCTTCCAGTCCTTGGGGACAGTAAGGCATGGCAGCAGACCACTGAGCTAATGCTTGGCTAACGGTCTGGGTGCAACTGTGTTTCTAGTCAACTGGAGAGTTATTTGGGGCAAGAGACACCTTTGTGGGTCAGGGTGGGCTGCACCTGCATGAAGAGGGAGTGAGGGTGCTGGCCAGTAGAATGGGCAGGGCAGTTAGGGGAGGATAGGACTGGTGCAGGAGTTCAACACAGGCACAAGACAGATACAGGGACAATGCAGGGAAAGGTAGCAGAGCCGATGAGCATAAAGAAGAGAGACCCACTTGGATGAAAAGGAAGCATGGAGGGGCCACTATCGTCTCTTGCACACAGGCTAAAATGAGAAACGCATGCAGCAAAATGGGTGAGTATGCGGGCCTGAAGCACTTTGAAAGCCAGGATTTTGTGTCCCTCGTGAAGACCTGGTCGGGGGTGGGGTGGGGGGAGAAGATGAACGAGGGCACCAGAAAAGAGGAAGACAGTCTATTCTGAAGAGATAGGATCGACAGGAAGGGAGGTGGAGTAACTTTTTGTATGGGAAAGTGTCACTGTGGAGGACAAGGAGCACATCGGGGAGTGCCACAGACTCCATCTGGGCTGAGTTGGGGAGAGGAAAGAGTATCATCCTGGGGTGTGCTACCGCCCCAAAATAACTTGTAGAAGCAAGATACCCAACTGCTTGGGGAAATTATTACAGCAGCCAAATCAGATGCATTGGTGATCTTGCGGGACTTCCCATCTCCTGGGTACAGACTGGCGTCTTGAGATGGCTAACAGCAGGACTGAGCCCGAATTTCAGTTCCCCTTCAGGAACTGCTTCGTAGAGCACCATGTCCAATAGGGTACTAAGTTTAAGGCCACCCTCACCTTGCTTTCAACAGTGGGGATAGATCATATCTAGTATAAAAGTCAAGGAACCGGGGGAGATAGTGACTCCAACTGGGTAACCTTCTCCCTGGTGACAGTCAATACTAGCTGGATCTCCGCCATCAGGACCATAAACTTTAGAAAGGCAGACTTTACTATGACAAAGAACACGGTGTCTGAAGGGTCTGAGTAGCTGCCTGGGGCTGGTTATGCAGAACACATGTGGTATTCACTAACAAAGCTGCTTGAAGCAGCTGCAGCAGTCCACATTCCTGTAAGCAACAAGAAAATAAAGGGCCAAGAAGTGGCATCCTGTCTCAGTATGGACCCAACGTAACTGACTCGGAATAAAAAAGGTCTACGACCTCTAGAATGACAGGCTACTTCCAGGCCAGAGAGCAGCACAGCACTGAGGGACTACAAAACTAGAATTATGAAAATCAAGGATGGACTGGAAGCCAGGATAGCAGCAGTAACTCTGTCTAATAATTCTAGCACATAAATGGTAGGAGGAAGGTGAAGGAGGGATTCAGCCCTGGAAAATTAAAGGATGTGGGGGAGGGGAGACCTGTGAGGGAGGCAAAAGGTGATGGCTGAGATACTTCAAGAATAATTCACTTCAGTGTTCGCCATAGGGCCCTTTGAATGGGGAAGGGTCCACAGCATCAAGGGTAGCCAAATGCAGATGGTAAACATCAAGCCTGCCCTGGTAACTGATTACCTTGCAAACATCAAACCGAGTCCCAAGGGGGTGGATGGATACGCTCAAGGATCATCTGGAGATGAAAGAACAACTGGCGGTGCTTAATCTTGCAGGAGTCTGCCCAGACAGCTGTGGTGCCAGAGGACTACGAAGTGGCCAGCGTAATCTCCATCTTCAAGAACTAACAAAACTGGACCCAGGCAACTGAAGGCCAATCAGCCTGACATTAGTGTTGGGCAACACGATGGAGGACATGATCAAGGACAGAATAATGGAACACTTGGTTGAGGACCATTTTTCTTGCCCCCTCTCAGCACTGCTTTATGAGGGGGCATATCATGCTACACCAACCTGATCACCATCTTTGATGGTGTAACCAGGGAGATGGAGAGGGACAGAGTCATGGATGCAGTCTATGTGGGCTTCAGAAAGACCTCTGATACTGTGGCCCATGACAAGCTTCTGGGTAAAGTAAATCAGTGTGGTGTACATGCGCTATACACAAGGTGGACTGCTAACCTGCTTGGAGGCAGAAAGCAGAGGGTTGCACTGGACAGGCATTATTCTGAGCAGAGGGGGACTAATCACCGGCATACCTTAGGAACCAATATTGGGACCACTGCTCTTCCAACATCTCCAGCAACGATCTGGAAGGCTGGAGTCTCCAGCAGGCTGTTTACATTTGCAGATTACACTATGCTGGACAGGGCAGTGAATTCCCTTAAAGGAAAACTGTGCTTTGCAAGGGCGGTAGGCCCTGCAAAGCTTACCCTCTGGTTTAGCTTTTGTAAGAAAAGTGGCTTTTTGCTTGCACCACAAAGTAGTTGAAGTATGACGGATGCTGGAATGGCTCCATTAACTGTAAATGTGTGGCGCCGTACCGTGCGCTTTAATGTATCTGTACTGAAGCGCACGGCTCCAGCGTACGCCATACTTCTGGGTAGCGGATGTTGGATAATTAAATTAAACTACTTTGCGGTAGCGAAGAAAACCGCTTTCCTAGCTTCAACCCGGAGGTAAACTTTGCAGGGGCAATAGCCTGCAAAACCAATTTTCCTTTAAGGATGGGGTCATATTTCAGGATATCCTGTACAAGATGGGAAAGGGGTTGGACTCCCGGAGCCTCATATTCTTTTTTTTTTTTTAAATCATGCTTTTTTTTTTTTTTTTTATCTGTTTCCCTGTTCTGACCCTCTTCCTAACACCACCCCACACCTTGTCACCTATCTTCTCATGGACTTAGGGGGAAGGGTGGAGTGGGTGCCTGCATCATCTTCGGCAAACCACAGTTTTTCTCTTCCACGTTTTCTTCCCATAGGGGTCCACCACACTAGGATTTCTTTGTGCATATCCCAAGTATGTTTGCAGCCCACCACTGTTTTTGCTGCCACCACCTCCACTGGTGGATGTCTGAAACTACCAAGCAGAGGTGGTGGGCTTCAAGTATGCACGGGCAAGGCACAAAGGAATCTTAGCAGAAAAGCAGGGGGTGGGGGTGGGAGTAGCTGGAGATCATGTAGGTTCTGCGGCGGCAGTACAGCAGGGACGAACTGGGCAGACTAGGTAGGCAAAGCCGTCCTGATCTGTCAACAAATTCTATGATTCTATGTTACCATACAATGGCGTGTATGCACCAACCAGGTTCGTGAAGGGCCAGCCCAAAAGCTCAGCAGCAAGGGGTGCCAAAAGTCATGCTGATGACACAAGTTTGTGCTGGGCTAACCAGAAAACTCAGTGGCAAGGTACGTCACCAGCAATGCTGATGACAGAAGTTTGTGCTGGCACATACCAACAGCTAAGCAGCAAGGGTGCTACCACTACTAGTGATACTGGTGACATAAGTTTGGTGAGCCAACTTCAAAGTTCAGTGGCAAGGGAGGTCACTGTCCATGCTGATGACAAAGGTTTGTGATGGAGTAGCCCAATAGCTCAATGTCAAGAGGTGTCACTAGTCATGCTGATAGCAGGTTTTTGCTGAGCCAACCCGAAAGTTGAGCAGCAAGGGGCGTCACTAGTCTTGCTAATGACAGACGTTTGTGCTGCACTAACCCAAAAGTTTAGCGGCAAGGGGTTGTGTTAACAGCCATACTGATGACATAAGTTTGTGTTGGGCCAGTTCAACAGCTCAGCATCAAGGGGTGCCACTAGACAAGCTAATGAATATAAGTTTGTGTCCTGAGCCAGCGTTATCACCGCAAACTGACAGAATAAGTCTCAAAGGATCCCAATGGGTGCTCTGTTCCACCCTGGTGGATAGGGTTGTACTCTGCTGCTCCCTGGTAGACCAGGCACA
Organism: Neoceratodus forsteri; assembly: GCA_016271365.2. NCBI lineage: Eukaryota > Metazoa > Chordata > Ceratodontiformes > Ceratodontidae > Neoceratodus > Neoceratodus forsteri. The sequence continues at coordinate 946,665,839 of CM028135.1, forward strand.
TGGAGGCAGGAGAGGGCAGCATTCAGGAAAAGGTAAGCGTGACATGGGAGTGTGGCACTGCACTCCCCCTACACCTCTGTCCCCAGGCGTGGGATGAGGACTGACAGAAACAAGTAGAAACAGTCCTGTGCCCAGATTAGGGTACCTCTGTTTCCCCAAATAGCCAGCTGCAGAGCACAGAGTGACTGGCACCTATGCCGCCTCCTTCTAGCCAACAAGCCAACAATCAAAACATCCCAATGGGCAGGGTCTTAGATTTGTAAATCTTTCTTACAAGAGCCGTAAGGCAAGGTCTTTCATATACCCCTATGATGTAACAGCTTCACTGTTCATCTTCTCTGTAACCATTGTCACAGCATTCTGCGACACCTGAATAAATGGCATGCAGATCATCTCTCAAGCCTGTCACAGTAGTCAGGATAGCCCAGCTGAGATGCAACAGAGTACAATGAACAGGTAACTGTATGTTATGGATTTTTTTTTTTCCCACCCGAGGTGTGTGATGACCCATAAACCTTGAGAGCGACGCTCGCGAGGTTTATGAGGTCATCATACGCCAAGAGTGTATAATAAGATCCATAAAAACCCAGCTGCCTATCCATTCTTTTTTATAATTACTGGAGCAGAGAGTTCTGTGACACACACATACCTTCCCTGTCCAGCAAGGACACAGTTTTGTCTTATTTTTTTCTTTTAAAAAAATGAACATGTTTAACCGCGGTTCAGTAGATCAGGCATAGACCCTGTGGTAACTGCGCTTGGTCAGACTCACGGTTTCCTGAACCCAGTGCACAGCAGGATCAACCAGATATGTGTTAGTAATTTAAAAGGCAGGATCAATCAGATAAATTCTAAAAAGAATAAATAATAAATAATTTGGAGAGACTTACAATAATGGAAACTCTCCACTGCTGTAGCAGTTCATCGCTAAACGGAAATGGAGCCGCTATGTTTTTTGGAACTTCTTTGGCCCGACCACTCACAGAATAAGGGCCAAATGATGTAGTGCGACGATTTTGACTGACGGGAGAGTTAAAGCAAATGCTGTAATAACCAGGTGACCCAGTTATTATGGCATTTAAACAGAGCCAGACCATGTATTAAAGGGGGTCACCAGTAATTATATCTCATTTACAATGGGGTCCTGAGGCCACAGAAAATTCCAAAAAAAGGGTAGGAAAACAAAAGTACTGGGAGAGCAAGTGTCTTACTCAAGATCATAGAATTCATGAGATTAGAACCCAAACTGCCAGGTTCACAGGTGTTTATACTAAGCGCTGGATTACACAGCTCATTAACAAGTTATAACTAACACAAATAAAAAAATAATAAAATGTTAGCATACCCTAAAGTTGTAGCTAAACCTAGCAAAAGTCCTTGTAACTGGTTATAAAAAGCCTAGGGCTTTAAAAAACAAAACAAAACGTGAAGCATATACAATAGGCTTTCTAAAGGAGACCCTTAACTGGACTGAAAATGTATTGGGAAGTGTGGCAATCAGTCTTTCTCCTGTCCAGCTTCATGCGCCAACATTCACATCCTACCTAACTCCCTCGTCTCCAGAGATGGGTAACCTTGCCTCATACCATACTCTAATTCAATTATACACTATCATCAAAATGGATTAGCTGCTTCAGCCCATCAAGAATGTCTAACCCTCCACCAATTTAATTAACTTTACAGAAAATCAGATGAACAGAAAATAAAACCATCATTAGGTGCAATTAGGCATTACTTAAACATGGCACTGCCATCTAGTTTGTAAATAAAGTCACAGTCGCTGGAAAATTAGCTGGGATTAATTACACTGGGAGGGAAATTACTCCAAAGTTCTAAAAGCTGCTGCAGGGAAACTCTGTGGCTTTTCCTGCTTGGCACCAGCGCTTCGAGCGTGCCACCTTAGCCCTTTCCACAAGTCACGTGGGCAAATTAGAAAGCATTCTCTAAACTAACTCCAGAAGGTATTTACTCCGAAGAGCCATTCATTATTCAGTGTCTCTGTATGCAGGGATGGAAACCTGGCTCCCAGGAATATAAGAAATACCCCAGAGGTGAGGCAGACACCAGAGAACTTGCAACTGGTAAAATTATAGGGAAACAGAGAAAATGTTTACAGGCAGAGAAGGCCAAAGTTCTGTCTGTCTGCTCTATTCCTGCCTTCCTCATTATCACACCAGACTGTTGCTACGTGGGCCCACCTCCTAGTGGTAGCTCAGCCTCCTCCTCATCATCCCAGCTATCCCTCCCAAGCCCCTTATGTCTGTCGCACCCACTTCTGAAGCCCACCATGGTTTCCTTCTCCACCACCTCCCAGGGTGACCCATTTCATTTGTCCACCACTCCTTCCGTGAAGGACTGCCTTCTCACATTCCCTCCCCATATGCAAGTACCCATGCCTCTCGTAGCGGACCCCTTACAATGCCTGAAAAGCTGCCAGTGCTCAACCCTATTTATTCTCTTGAGAACTTGAATGTTTCTATCATGTCCCCTCACTCCCTCCTGGAAGTAGATATTAAAGGGACACTGTCAACCCCCTTAGGCCTTAAATTGTCCTTTTAGTTTAAAAACACATTTAATGATCAGTTGTATTATGTTTATAACCTAAGCATTACTCTACACCACTCCACAAACCTCATTACTATACTCCCCTGTCCTAGACCCCCTTCCCCTCTCCCTCCCAATGACAACAGCCCCTCAGTCTGCCTACATCTTTCTGTCCCCCTTCTACACTATCTCACACTTATAGTCCATTTGAGCCTTAATTCCCTTTCTCTGTTACCTCACCCATCTGCCTACTTAAGTTGCTTTCCAGTAATGTCTTTTATTTCTAAAGTGTGTTACAACTGTAAAACGATGCCAACCATGTCTGTGTTTTGACTGTACATCATTGCCAACCTTTGTATGTATGTTTCCCCCCATCCTTTGACGTGGAACCTTTGTAAATGAGCAGCTCCTGCTCAAAGGTACTTGTAATCCAAGAGTTTAATAAATAAATGAATAAAATGTAGGGACTGCTGATATAGCTGGCAGTTGGATTCCACTTCCTTTTTTGTTTAAAAAAAAAATAGACTGCCCACCATATTGGTGTTACCATACAAAACTTTTTGTTTAGAGCTCTGGATCAACTTCCACTGCATCTTTCCTGGACTCTGGAACACCCCCAACATAGTCTACTCAGTCATGATGTAGTGGAAGGAGAGGACACTATTGCACCATGAGTGGCTGCACTGTCTGGGGTGTTCCTAATGTTCAGTATCCAATATGTGTAAATTAAGGATTTGAAACACAACAAGGGTGGGTATAAGTGTCCCATTAGCATGCATTTCAGTTCTGCTAAGAAAGGAACTAGATAAAACACCAGCAACAACAGTGAATTTTAGAGAAGGTAAGCAATCAAAAGGTGGCTTTCCAGCTAGAAATATGATACAAAAATGGTTGACGGTGTCCCTTTAAGGCTGCTCAGATGGCTCCTCGTACGTGTTCCCCTGCTGCCCTTATTTTTGTCACCCTTCTTTGAACTGACTCAAGCTTGTCCCTGACAATCCTCAGGTAGGGGCCCCAGAATGCTGCAGAGTACTCCAAAGGCGGCCACACCAGAGATCTGGAAATGGGCAGAATGACCTCCTTGTACCTACTAGAGAACCCTCTTCCTATGTAACCCAGCATCTTCTTAGGCTTCCCATACACCTTACTGCACTGAACCATGACCTTTAAGTTATCCGCTATGATCAGTCCCAGATCTCTTTCCTCCCATGTCTGGATACGTCAGCTCCCCCAAGCTATAACTCCGTTTTAGCATTATTTTAGCCAATATGCATGATACAGCATTTTTAAGCTTAAACCTGATCTGCCAGACCCCTGGTCATGGTCTCAGGCTACCTAGATCCCTCTATAAATCTCTGACTGCCCGCCTACACAGCTTAGTATCATCCACAAATAGGCTGCTATTGCTCTGTATGCATCCACCTATGTCGCAGATAAACAAGGTAAAAGAGAACTAATCTCAAGACTGATACCTGTAGTACTCCGCTAGTCGCTTCCCTCTCCCCTGGCCATCTATCGCTACTTTCTGGATCCTTCCACCCCAGTTAATTCTCAATCCACCTGCTCAGACCCACCCCCAACCTTAGGTCTCCAAACTTCTACGCGACACTGAATCAAAGGACTTGCCCAAATCCAAATACAGGATGCCAGCACCAGGACTGTAATCCGCTGCCTGCGTCACTATGCTGAAGCATTCACTGAGATTTTCAAGACCTTCCTTTTAAAAAGCCATGCTGTTTCATGTTCTGCAGATCACTTACCTACAAAAGGTTTACTATCTGCTCCTTTAAGATGCTCTTGGGTATCTGCCTCACTGCTAGGCGGGGTAGGGGGCATGGTTGATTTACCCCAAAAGTGGTTCTTCATCAGGGGGCAGTGCAGCGGTAGGTATAGTGTATATACTGGACTCAGTCGGGTGCCAGGACCATTTTTTCTCAGTTTTTGTGCCCTTCCCTCGAGACACCAGCAGCTGTGATGCACAAGCCCGAGTTGCAATGCAGGCATGCAATCCCACAACGTCACCCAGTGTCCCCCCTCCCATAAGATGCACCAACCAGCAGCTCCAACTATGGTCTGCCAGGTGGTGCTGCCGTGGAGGTGGTGCTCTCCCTTCCTGCCCGGAGAAGGAGAGCATTCCCTGGAATGCTCAACCCTCCTCAATCATGGCCAGCCCCCCTCGATAAGTTTGTGCTACCTTCTATTATGTTCATTATCCTTGAATGGCCCCCCCACAGGGTATTTCATCATGCCAGTGGCATGTTTTGATTCTAGAGTCTACATGTTTTTATATTTATGCATAGACAAAAGTACAGAACAACTTAAAGAAGCATTTCAATGGCTTTAATTACTTAGTAATTACACATTAACAGCAGTTACAATATTATTACACACAGATACAGCAAGTCCTGGCACATTAATTCCTGGTAATGACATTAATGGTTTGACAAAATGGGAATACAATAGGTGACTACACTATCATTTATTAACTCAGCAGTCTCATAATTCTTGGCAATGACATCATTGGTTTAAACTATAGGCTTGTTCACATGGGCAAATCTGTGGCGTTACTGCTGGTGCACAGCAGCAAGATCGTTGCTGCTGTGCATGTCTGAACGTCACAGGTTCACGGTTTGGGGGTTGTGTTTCGTTGTGTTCCCGATCCCTGTTTTCTTGGGATTGGGTTGTGGTGCGGGTGTTTTGCACCATTACACTTGGCCATCTGAACACCCGCACCACACACAGTGTTGTGACAGGCTTTTCCCAGCCTGCACTTCTTCTTACTCAGTGTTGCTGGCACACTATTTTTCCCCATCCGAGTTCAGCTAAAGGTTTTTGGCTGTAGGGTAAACATAGCTGAACTTGGGAGAGTTGTTTAAAAAAAAAAAAAAAAAAAAAAGAGGGCTACAAATAGGGAAAAGAAACAGTCTCAGAATTGAGCTGCGATACTGGGCATGTGATTATGCATAAGCGCACGCCCAGTGTCGCGGTTCGATTCTGAGACCGTGGTTCCACCCCCCCTCCCCCCGATTTGTAGCACTCGGTTTTTAAAAAGAACAACTTCCCAGAGTTCAGCTATGTTTACCCTACAACCAAAAACCTTTAGCTAACCTCGGGCCGAAAATTCCATAGCCAATCAATTGGCGACGTCACCTCCAACTCCACTGCTCCTTCCCCTACAGAACTCTTCTCCTCGCACCAGGACTTCAAAGCATACTCCAGCCTTCAATGCCATGCTGTCTGAACTCTGCTGCACAGTGTTTCAGCAGGCATGGCCAGTACATATTACTCGGCACTGATGTACATCACTCACCACGTGAACAAGCCTTATGATGCAACATAACTAGAACAGGTTTATAAACCAGAACCCTTTCACCTCTTTTATACTCTGCATCCAAATTCAAACCTCCAGTGTTTTGCCCACCATTGCTTTACATATCTATACATCTATATACAATACAACCTCAATTATCCAATTGCTGTGGGAGATATCAGATTTGTTTGGATAATCAGGTGTCCATTGCACTAGGCAAACCATAGTTGGCGGACAATGTCAGAGTCCAGATAATAAGGAGATCTGGATAATCGGGGCTCGGATTATCGAGGTTGTACTGTACATGCACTACACCCACAATACGTGACAGAGAGTGTGTGCGAGAGAGTGAGTGTGTATGTGTCTATATAGGTACATACATAGACACATACAATACAGGCGAGAGTCAAACCTTACAGATAAAAAAATTTATTTTCTGTAACAAAGCACTGTAAATAAAGACAAATAATTTAGCTCAATGTTGGATTGGTCATCAGCATTTATCTCCCCCTTTGAACAGGTCACAAAAAAGCCCTTAACCAATGGGTGAACAGCTTGCACAACGCCTGATGACATCACAATAGCCTCTGCTGCACTTAAAACAAAGCAGTGAAATGAAAGTTAAATCTTTTTTTTTTTTTAATGATTCAATTAAGCCCCCTTACTCCTATATATAATATATATATATATATATATATATACTGCCATAACTGAAAGGATAAAAAATGATATGTAACAGTGATATTTGTTGCCACTATGGACCTAGATTGAGAATATTGTGACATTCTCACTCTAGGTCCATAGTAGC